>JAEQBH010007997.1:0-125584 GCA_016808115.1 Tetrastigma voinierianum | reverse complement strand
CTAGTGTTATGATTTCTAGTGCGCTCAGGTAACACTATGCTTTGAATTTAGTGTCCCAACTAATGTGCATTTTCCTTGATGCCGCAGAGTTGTAGTTTATCTCTAGTTGAGGATAATTGGAGAATGTACTCTCTGAAATTGCATTGTGATAAGTTAACTACTAGGTGAAACCTTTATTTGGAGGAGTAGAAGGTTGTGGAAGTGGGGTGGCATACATAAAGAATCTCATATTCAAAATCATAATACTGTTAGTGCTCGGTTTTTATTCATTTGTAGTTATGCCATCCTTGCCATATTGTAATTTCTCTCTTGCTGTTAAGGATTTGTAGATGGATGGTCACCAAAAATTCCTGCACTTCCTATTGCCACTCATGAAAGCCTTTACCTTGCTGTTTGGATTGGTTTTATCCTTCTTTGTTTTCACTGAGATCTTATCGTGAAACGAATGATGTCGATGCTATCTGACATTGCTCAGGGATATCATACGGAGTTGATATTGGAGTATCTGTCAATTGCATTCTTTCAGAGTTCAGGTGTTGTTTTATTACTTGTTCTTGTGTTTTTTGGTGACGGGCTATCGATCAATGTGACTCTTGAGACAATACGAAATTAGTCGAAGTGGAGTGACATACATATCCTAGGTAATGATCTGACTCTTCTGGTTAACTGCGAAGTAGTGGTTTAGGCAGGACCGATCAATTAAGCTGAAAATTTGTTGGATCACAGAGTTACAAAAAAAATTGGTAATTCAACTTCAATCAAACCGTTATATGGGCATGACATCTCTAATTTATGGTATATATAGTGTTAAAACTAAATATAACATGTAAAAAATTTTAAAACTTAAATCATACCAAAGATGGAATATAAATATATATTAATATTTCTTATTTTTATTAAACAGTATAGGTAAAAATATTTTTATTGCTAAGAAGAAGATACATATTCATGAGTGAAGGTCCACCCCCTCTTTTTGGCACTCTTTTAATAAATGACCCTATTTAGATATGAAAAAAAAATAAATAAGATTTGATCATCATTTAGCTTTATGCATATTTCAACAACTATGTATTTTATTAGCTTATCATCTAATTTATGATGCGTGAACTATTTTTATTTAATTAAAGTTTTAAACCTACTTTATTTATAATTGTTATATTACTGTTTTGTGTATTTGATAATATTATTTGATAATGGGGTTACAAAATAGGCATCTTAGAGTGAGTTTCCATTTAAATTATGAGAGGATCATAGTTGGTACTGGCTTGGTAGCAATCATATATTCTTTTCATTATGTGTTCTTCTTACTAGAACTAAACCCCTCTAATTACTGACAAGGATGAATTTGTAACTAGGAATTGAATGCAATTATTTGGATTTGTAGACTTGATTGATTAACACTCTTCCCTCTTCATGTTTTTAAAAAATTTTTTTAATTGAAAAAGCATTTCATATATAATTTTTTTTGCTCCTACATAGCCACATTGGATAGCTCCTCTCAAAAATTGTGGTTTGTTTCTTCTTTCTTAGCACTCATGCGCCCTACAATGCGTCTCTTACTTTCTTCTTCCTCCATGGGTTCTGCAAAAACTCCCATTGCTTTGTTTCTTCGGGCGAACACCTCTGTTACCTTTGGTTGGATCTCCCACCATATTTGAAGCTCATAACTTCTAGCCTCACAAGTAAATTTATAGATGAAGGCTTCTCCTTACCTTACATCTTTACGATACTCTGCTGTAAGGAGAAGTACATTTCTGTATCCATGGCTCTGGCAGATTTGTAGTTGTCTCCTACCTTTTTTAGGATTCCTCTTGTCCATAGGTGTAGAGGAGGCCAACACACTTTATTCTAAGCTTCCTTTGCGTGCTTTCCTTCCTATACATCCTCTTGAAGGGTTCCACCATCTCCTTAAATATGCCTTTTTTCCCTCTTGATTAATGCCATTATAAAGTCGAACCCACCTTTCCCGACCCCATAATTTCCCATTTAGTTTTGAGGGCTCAGACAATTTCTCATTGCCCATACGCCATTGCATTTTTTTAAAAGAAAGAGTTCATAAAGGAATGTGATTTTCGATGAGATTTTTACCATAAAAAAAAAAGTATACAAACCTTTAATAAAATTTGTATTAAAGGAAGTATACAAAATTGATTTGTATTTATTTTACAAAAAAAGGAAAGAAAAAAAGAAAAAGATGCATTAAAAATAAAAGTAACATTTATTCTAAGAGAATGCACATTAAAGCCATAAACCCATGGGAGTCGGAAGAGATTACAAGGAGCATTCGCAGGACTCCAACTTCAGGTAAAAAAGACTCAACCATCTCATTTATATTTATATGTCCAAGGGGTGGTTATTGATTTTTCTTTAATCACATTTCTACCATAGGTTGATTGGTAAATTAGGCCAACCTATAAATGAGAAGTCGGATTTGCAGTATGTTGCTAGTTTCTTTCTGTATATTATGAATTTCCTTCAAAAAAGATATAACTAAGAAATAGCAAGATATTTGGGGGAAAAAGCCAAGATATAACTAAAACACATTAACTAATGAAAGAAATTTCACTTGCCTAGGAAATATAATGTAAAGAGGTCGGAAGTAAACATATATAGGACTGGTAAATAAGGGAGTTTAAATGATTTAAGATGAAGAGATAAAAGGAAAATGAATAAAAAAAATCTATTGGAAATCAAAAGGAGTAAGAAAAGATAGTTAATGGCATACTAGCATCGAGCTAATTGAGGTTCTAAGATTAAGGAAGTGAAACAATACACCTTGTTGGCTATGATTAGTGCCCAAAAGTGCTATTTGAACCACTATTTTAATAGGTTGTGAAAGCGATTTTTGCGTACTAATTGTTATAATTAACCCAATTGACATGTATTCGGGTCCTGATACTTGATTGCATTCGGAAATTTGTTTTGTAGTTTTGCGAGGTGGAAGCCAAATCATCGTGTCAATCCAATCATAACAAAGTTGGGTTGATTTCCATCAATTTCATATGGTTTTCTATCAATTTTAGCAAGCCGGGAATGAAGAATATCAAAGCAAGAAGAAATGGAATAGTGCAGTGTGAAGAGTAGCAGCAGGGAGCAATAGAACAGTAGCAAACATTGATGAATAGTGTCAGTAGTGAATTTTTCTGCAGCGAAAATTCCCGGCTCTTCAACGGCCCTAGTTTTTGTTTTTCTCCTTTCTACCCTCATTGTAATAGTTTTAGTTAGGTTAGTTTAGTAGGTTCAATTTGATTGTAAGGCTATATAAGCCATTTGCATCTGCTGTTGACCTAAGGAAGTTTTATTGTGAAGAAAATATGGGCTGTTTTGGCCTTCACTTTCTCTCTTCTCTCTCTCTTTCTCTCCCTTTTTCTCATTTACTTGAGAACCTCCTGCAAGGGATGACAACTCAGAGGATGGTTGGCTACACCTCTTCCTCCTTGAAGAGGGAGGTCTGCGAACAACGGTTTTAAGGTAAACTTTTGGTTCCCTGTTTTCACGCGACGGAGTTTGCAGCGTTTTGGTTCCCAATTTGCAACTCTAAGTTTAAAGCTTTTGATGTACTTTCTTTTGGCCAATACTTGAAGCTTTTGGGGTTCGGTGTATTCTTGGCTTTAGATACGCGATATCCATTAGTTGCCATTTACGAGCTACTAAGGTAGGTTAAGGGGTTATATTTTCACTATTGATGTATCCTCTTTGATCAATACTTGGTAATCTTTTAGGGTTCAGTGGATGCTTATTATTAGATCCATTGAGATTCATTAGTTGCCCTTTACGAATCATTGTAGGATGAATTGAGTGATAGATTTTCTTTGTGGGAACCATAAATGCCAAATAAATGCTTTTATCAAAAGGAAAATTATTAGGGTTTAGTTTTAAAGTTAAATGATGATCTGGTTCGGGAAGTGACTACTGTCATCCTCCCAGCCAGCGAAATGAACTTCGGGGACACCTCGGTTGCCTTAGGACCTCGAGCCCCGGTAGCCCGATCTTCGAGTTAACTTCTTTATTTTTGCTTGTTTATTTTTGCAGCAAACCACCATACATCCTTTGTTTTTACCAAAATCCACTGTTTTCATCAAACCTTAAAATCCAAATTGAAATTCACCATTTTTGAATCACTGCAAATCATGTGCACAAAGAAAACCCATCCTTGTGTTCGACCCTAGAGCCACTATAAAAGTAGCTTTGCTAATGATAGAAATTTAGGTTTATAAATATTGTTGATTCGGAGAACAACCTACTTGGCTTTATTAGAATCAAATGGCGCCATTGCGGGGATGGTGCCTAAGTGCGATGAGCGGTTGAACACTTGTGATCCTCATCAGTATTGGTAATTTCTTTATATTATTAATCGGTTTTTTTCATTTCCTTTGCAAAAAAAATTAAAAAAAAAATTTCCTACAGGACTATTTTTGGTGTTGTCTTATGTTGCCCTATTTCTACTTAATGATTGCATGTCCAGTGGGTTTGAATTGTGACCAAATGGAAGAGGGAGAACAATATAGTGAGTATTAGTGGAGAGCCTAGGGCATACATGTCCATGAGGGATTACAGAAACCTTCCATGGAAGAATCAGCAACCCTTGGGGAGAAATCGAGCCAGAATGGAGTGCATGAGGTATAGAGACCCGATGGATGAGTGCACCCGCCTATAGTGTTCCCTCAACTTATGCACCTCCTTCTTCTCCACATTTTACCTCAACTCCTCAGCCACCACAACCACCATAGTTAATTTCTCCATTTGAGCAAGCAATACTAAACTTGAGCAAACTAGTGGATAATTTCAAAGGAGGCGAGAGGCGTGGCTTGTCTAGGCAATCGGGCGACACGTGAGAGCTCCTGACAAGGAGTGGATGTGTTTCAAAGCGAAATTGATCAGGAATTTGACATCCTGCAGCAATCTATCTCACATCAAGAGGACGAGAATCCAAAAAAGAGTGCCTAATTGACACCACAGTGGAAGAGCAATATAAACAGCAAGATGAAGCAATCTCCCATTCTTGGCCCGAGGAGACGATGGAAAGGAAGCGTGGAAGGGACCCGAAATCCTATCCCTTGACCAATCCTATAAATTTGGATCCTAATGCCCTTTGCCAAACCCCGAAAATAGTCCTGCCGGTGCACACTCGCCTTCCCACGCATCCACGATCCCAGCCCCAGAAACTCACATTGCGAAGCTAAGGCCCCGACCTTATCTTTGCCGGCCTTGAAAAGCCTCGAAATTAGTGGCCATTTAGAGCCTCTTGCCGCTCACATAAGGCCTGGCGAGTTGCTACATTACATACGTGGTTGGTTAAGTCTTCGGTTAGTTCTACTGACACCGAACCTCGCATTTCTAAGCTCCACCGGTTCCAATAGCCTCTAAGCGTTTGAGGAACGGGTTTTAGGGTGCTTTCGATCTCCCCAGCTTTGTTTCAGTTTTCTTAGTTTACTTTATTTTATTTTGATTTCTTTAATTTTTCTTCTTAGATTTTCTCTAATTTTTAGTTAATCTTTGTGTCTAGCTTAATTTTCAATTTCAGCAATTTTCTTATTTTCTTGTGTTTATTTTGCAGGTTTTGCAGGTAATTTTTTGGAACAAAAGGCAACGAATTTCCCTTGAGTCTGCGAAATTTCGCAACTGTAATTTTCACGAATTCACGAAATTTCAGCTAAATTCACGGAGTTGCGAAATTTCGCGGCGATCCTTCATTCCCTATTTTGTTTTTTATGCATTGTTTATTATTTTGTCTTTTGTGAATATATATTAAAAAAATTTTGTCTCTCACACAAAATTTAAAAAAATTTTATTTTTATTATTTAAAAAAATTTCGCATGTTTGCGAAAATTCGCAACCTTTCATTATTTGTTTTCATCATAACTTTTTCATTCGAACTCCGTTTTAGGCATTTTTGGTACCGTTGGAAAGATTAGAGTGTAGAATCTAAATATGGCTAAGTACTACTTTTGAAATTATTATAGATGTGTAATTTAAAAATTATCAAATTGTCACTTTTTCCTCTTTTCTTCTCCTAACTTGTTTATTTGAAGCCCAAACGAAGTGAATAAGGTGTCGATGGAAATCTTGTGAAGTCTCCTGTCCAACAACGGGCACATCTCATCAAGGAGGTAGCACTTCCTTCTCTAACTTTCCAATCCGAGCCCCATTGCGGACATGAGACATTCAGTTGGGGGGAATAGCGAAGGAAGTGGCTTTTACATTTATGTTTTTGTTTTTATTTTGAGCAAGCCCATTTTGTTATGTTCAATGGCTTCTTTGGTTTTCCTTTTGTGAAAGAATTTGTTATACTATCTGACTTAGCGCAATTCAAATTGCACTATATTTTTTGTAGTTTTGCACAACAGGATTGGAAAAACTTTGTCTAATCATTGATGTTAGATTGATGCCATACCTAGTTGAGTGGATGATTAGTTGAATCCTTGTTGCTTTCGACCATTTTTCTTCCACCTTTAGCTAACCACACACTGTGCACATCGGGTTTCTTCAATAACCTGAAAAACTACCTAGCCTCCTAAGCCTTACAATAACCTACCTAATTTAGATTGACCTGCAATAGGATTAAGGACCCCCATGAAAAGAAAGCCAATGTGTCTTCCAAATGAAAAAGAAAAGAAAAAGAAAGGAAAAAGAAAAGAAAAAGAAAAATTGCGACGCTTTGCCTTGAAACCCGAGCACGGTACGAGGGGTATATGGTGAAAGCCTTTAAAGCCTGGTGCCCTAAGCCAATTGGTTGGGAGCCACCGACTTAGTGCTCGTTACACGATTGGATGGGTGGAGTTTAGCAAGTTGTAGGTGTTGGAGTTGAATTCATTCGGGTCAGGTGAAACTGAAGAGTTGGTAGTCGAAAGATCCTCATGACTTGGGTGCCTAAGCCTTAGTGGTTGGGAGTCATCGGTAGATCCGTTCACATGGTCTTTGGTGAAATTCGATTCCTCGGCATTTTACCTACAACACAAAAAGTTGTGGAATAAGAGTGGGTCCTGATATATTTGGGTTGGTTAGCATGCTAGGTTGGCAATAGCTTGGTTGGGGGGAGAGTCACGAGTTTAGCCAGTTCTTGTTGGTGATAAACAAACATAGATTTTGGTGGAAGTCTCTGGATTTGATTCACGAGAGGAGGCTCTTTGATACTTAATTTTGTATGGCATTCATTCTCTCGAGATAGTTATTGGGCAAGGGTTTCGATAATTTTCATTGAGGTTAGGCATTACTTCTTCATTCCTTTTTAATTTCAACCTTGTAACTTAAAATTTGTTATAGTTTTATATGTTTTTATTTTCTTCTTTCATTGCTAAGGGACTATGATATTGTCGGTTAAGGGGGGGGGTGATTAGTGCCCAAAGTGCAATTTGAGACCTATTTTTAATAGGTTTTGAGCGATTTTGCGTACTAGTGTTATAATTAACCCAAATTGACATGTTGGAGTCCCTATTGTACTTTTAGTACGTGCAAGAGAGTACATTTTTGTAGTTTTGCGGGAATTGGAAAGGCCAAATCGTCGTGTGTCCAATCATAACAAAGTCGGGTTGATTTCCATCAATTTCATATGGTTTCCTATCCAATTTCAGCAAGCCCAGGGAATGAATAGTATCAAAGCGAGAAGAAATGGAATAGTGCGATTGAATAGTAGCCGGCGGGAGATGATGAGCGTGTGACGATGATGAGCAGGTGCCCGATGGCGAGATTTTACTTGGCGAAAATTCCCGGCTCTTCAAGCGGCCTCGTTTTTGTTTTTCTCCTTTCTACCCTCCTTGTAATAGTTTTTAGTTAGAGATTTAGTTATGTAGTTCAATTTGATTGTGGGTATAAGCCATTGTAATACACTGTTGACCTAAGGAAGTTTTATTTGTGAAGAAAATCGGGCCCACTGTTTTTTGGCCCTTCACTTTCTCTCTTCTCTCTCCCTTTCAGTGCCCAAACACTCTACGGGATGACAACTCGGAGGATGGTTGGCTGAACCCTCTTCCTCCTTGAAGAGGGAGAGACTCTTTGATGACGATTTTAGAATAAACTTTTTGGTTTGTTTTTCACGCGACGGGTTTAGCGTTTTGGTTCCCTAATTTGCAACTCTAAGTTTAAAGCTTTTTGATGTACTTTCTTTAGCCAATACTTGGCAAGCTTTTAGGGTTCAGTGTATTCTTAGCTTTAGATACACTGATATCCATTAGTTGCCATTTACGAGCTACTGAGGTAGGTTAAGGGGTTATATTTTCACTATTGATGCATCCTCTTTGATCAATACTTGGTAATCTTTTAGGGTTTAGTGGATGCTTATTATTAGATCCATTGAGATTCATTAGTTGCCCTTTACAAATCATTGTAGGATGGGTCAAGGTGATAGATTTTCACTGTATGAACCATAAATGCTTTCTATCAAAAGGAAAATTAATGGTTTAGTTTTTAAGTTAAATGAAGATCTGGTTAGGAGATGACTATATGTCCATTCTCCCCAACGAGAAATGAACAGGGGGACCTCTCGGTTGCCTTAGGACCTCAAACCGATGTGATGTGAGTTCTTTTTCTTATTTTTCTTCATTTTATTTTTTGCCTGTAAACCACCATACATCCTCTATTTTTACCAAAATCCACTATTTTCATCAAACCTTAAAATCAGAGTGAAATTCACCATTTTTTGAATCGCAAATCATGTGCCTGAAGAAAACCCATCCTGTGTTCGACCACAGAGCCACTATCTTTGCAGTAGCTACTACGATAGGAATTAGGTTTATAAATATTGTTGATTAAGACAGCTTTCGCAGCTCGCCAGATCGGTACGACATAACACAATCTTTGATAGACACTAATAATTTTAATCTTAAACCCAAGATGAAGGGTATTATAAAAACAAACAAGGTATAAATCAAAAGAAGATTTGATGGCTGGCTTAATATATCAAATTATGACAAAGTGTATGGATCTCATAGCGAAGGCTCATTGGAGAAGCCACCATTGATTCGAGCAGTGAAGCATTAGAAACTATGTCTCTATGGAAATCTCATGTCTTGACTAAACATGAAAAAAGATCTACTCGTTGAATCAAGTGATGTATGAGATGAACACTCCCTAATCAAGGTTAAGTATTAAACAAGTTTGATATCAAGGTTTCAACTTTTTACATGTTTCAACCACTCCTGGACTTTTGATGGCACATACAGCTTGGTTGTCATTTAAGGAAACTGCAAAAAACCATGGAAATACAAGGCATATTAATTTATTCTAACTAAAATAAATTCAATATTAAAATTTAAAAATAAATAAGTAAAATAACACTAACTCGTCAAAAGCAATGACGTAAATTCCGGTGATGTTAGATAGTTCATGGACCTTGTGCACGAAACCTGGCCACATTTCATCAAAATATTTTGCAACTTGTTCGTATGTATATGAAGTTGTGGTGTTGGGATCATACAGTCTTATATCCTATAAAAAATTTAGAATAAAATCAATTGGTTGTTGTTATAATTAAATCATTAAATTCAAATCGAATTGTTAATCTAACCTCATTTAAATGTACTAATCCACATTTCTCATGAACTTAAGGCCTTAGGTTTGTTCATCTGCACTGACTTGATATGCTTTTCGGGCCTTATCTTTAGCAGTCAAGGCAGAAGTCATTATACTTCAACAAAATATCAAGCCAGCTTGGGGTGGTTAACTTCTTAAAATTCCTTAACATCCTAAAAAAAATACCAGTCTTCCATGATTCATACTCCAACATGGTTTTAACTTGAGCCATGTATAACAATTTCATATATCTCCCAAAGAATTGGGTGGTTTGGTAATATTTAATAATCTTTGTCTCACAAATACTGAAAGAAAATATTAGGAGTCATATAAAACATAAATTAGATTAAAATTATACTTGACCAATTTTAGTGTAATCTTACCTTTGACCTTTCTTATCATGGCGAGAAAGTGATGAGTTTTTCCTAAGATGATATGGTACCAACTCATTCCTTTGTTGAAGATGTCCTCATTATTGATTTGAATGCGACGTGTCATTCAACTAGCAACTCTAACATTAACTAGTTTTGCTTTCTTCCATTTTTATCACACACTTTACTACTAAGTGAGCACAATATATCCCCATTGTCAATGCCTTTCTCTTCCTCGGCAAGATAACGGGAGGCCTCTCGAGTATATCACTTTACCAAAATTTTGATTATATATAAAAAAATAAATATTTTTAAATATTTAGGCTTCAGATAAGAATATGAAAGTTTTCACCCACTTAGAATAATTTGCGAGGGAAAATCAAGCGAGACACTACCACCTCGCTCTTGAACTTTATTATCACAGCCATTGTGTCGACGTGGTGTCGAATTTCATATACCAACAAGATTGTTTTTCTTTAACCATATTCTGATGTCCTGCATTATAGGTTTTAGAATGTAGATGGAGTCAAAATCCTTAGCTTAGTTAAATGAAAAATATAGTCATGATCCTATCTTGTATTACATGAACCCCTTTCCTTTGCGTTAATTCTCTTCCGAAATACTCTTCATCAAATTAAAGTATTTCCATTTAGGCTATGATGACCATACGTGCTCAGAAGTGTGTGATATCTTGAGAGGCCCTCTGTTATCTTCTTGAGGAAGAGAAAAGCATGACGATGGGACATATTGTGAAACACTTAGCAATAAAAGTGTGTGATAAAAAATGGAAGAGCAAAACTAGTTAATGTTAGAGCTGCTAGTGGAATAACAATGCTACATTCAAATCAATAATAGAGGACATCTTCGATCAAAGGAATGAGTTGGTACCATATCACATCTTAGAAACTCTGTTGACTGCCCAGTGATAAGAAGGTCAGAAGGTGATTATTAATTAAAGTGGTCAGAGTATAATTTTTAATCTAATTTATACTTTATATGACCTAATATTTTCTTTGTATCACGGGGAGACAAAGATTATTAAATATTAACATCCACCAATTTTGGAGATAAAAGGAAATTATTTATATAAACAAGGGACAAAACCATGTTGGAGTATGAATCATGGAAAGATGGTATTTTAAGGATGTTAAATTTTAAAGAAGTTAACCACCCAGTACGACGATATTTTGTTACGAAGTATAATGACCCTCGCCTTGATCAAGTTAAAGATAAGGCCCGAAAAGCATATCAAGTTAGTGCAGATGAACAAACCTACAATTTCCTAAAGATCATGAGAAATGTGATTACACATTTAAATGAGGTTAGATTAACAATTCGATTTGAATTTAATGATTTAAGTATAACAACAACTAATTGATTTTATTCTAAATATTTTATAGGATATAAGACTATCTGATCCCAACACCCATTTGCCTCCCGAGGCAGGTGCAAAACTTTTTATAAATGTGGCGAGTTCATGCACAAGGTCATGTTATCGACATCATGGAATTCGTCATTGCTTTTGGCGAGTTAGTGTTATTTTACTTATTTATTTTAAATTTTAATATTGAATTTATTTTAGTTAGAATAAATTAATATGCCTTGTATTTATAGTTTTCAGATTTCCTTAAATATGACAAGTTGTATGTGTATTGAGAAGTCAGGGAGTGGATTTGACATGTAAAAAGTTGAAACCTTGATATATAGACTGTTCAATACTTAACCTTGATTGAAGTGTTCGTACGCCGCATCACTTGATTCAACGAGTAGATCTTTTTCATGTTTAGTCGAGGACATGAGATTTCCATAGAGACATAGTTTCTAATGCTTCACTGCTCGAATCAATGGTGGCTTCTCCAATGAACCTTTGCTATGAGATCCATACACTTTGTCATAATCTGATATTATAAGCCAAGCTACTGAAATCTTCTTTCTGATTTATACCTTTGTTTGTTTTTGTTGTTATGCCGCTCAAATGCTAGAGATTAAAATTATAAGTGTTTATGGCATCTTGTGACATGAGCTGACAAGGTGTATTGTTTCACTTCCTTAATCTTAGAATACTAGTTTGATGCTAGTAGCGCCATTAACTATCTTTTCTTACTCCTTTTCCAGATTTCCAATAGATTTTTATTTATTCATTTCCTTTTATCTCTTCATCTTAAATCCTTTTAAACTCCCCTTTAATTTACAGTCCATATATACATTTACTTGAGCCTCTTTACATTATATTTCCTAGTATAAGTGAAATTTCTTTCATTAGTTAATGCATTTTAAGTTATATTATGGCTTTTCCCCAAATATCTTGCTATTTCTTAGTTATATCTTTTGAACTAAATTGGAATATCTGAAAGAAACTAGCAACATCTTTGCAAATCGAACAAATGAAATATCTTGTTATTCTTTGTTATATGTCTAAAACATGACATCCCGGACCTAATAATTCTTGGTAATTAATGACATAATCTATGCAAAGATAAAGTACACTTGTGAAGCCCACCTATGTCCTAACATAAAATGAGGCCTAGCAAAAGACTAGACATTCACGATCTTTGCGGAGTTCCCTCCCGATTGATTTCTAGGTTTCACCAAAAACCTAATTCGTTACTTCTAATTACATCAAATCACGGCTCCGATCCGGGTTGCATCTCCTTACGGGTATCCCCATCCCCCATTGTCTCGCTTCTTGACTAAGGCCTTTTGGTAGATTTAAATTTGTCTCGATTTGGTAGCTTATATAATGACCCACATCGGCGAGACACTTAATAACCTGCATGTATTCGGTGATTGTCTTAGAACCCTTGATGGCGTATTGAAGTTGATCCTTGGGTGCATTAATATGCCCATAGGATGGATGAGCATATGTGTTCGCGGGTGAGCGGGCATCAAAGGGAGGTGGAAGTTGTTGAATAAGGGAGTCGATGGAGCGAGATGGGCCCGACAAGAGCGCAAGCCGGTTTGTCTTGTCGAATCGAGGGAAAGTCACGGATCCCGGCGTGTCCTAGTCGACGGAGCGAGTCATGGCCGATGGACAAAAGTGAGAGCCATTGATAAATTTATGGAGGTTGTAGCCGATGAGGATAGCTTCTAGGAGAGGTGGTTTGTTGATGTGAGTTTGACAATGTTTTGATGGGATATGTTGATGATGGTGAGAGGTGAAGCAGGATTAGAAGGGACGGTGATTTGTTGTTGCAGGCGCATGATATAGGTAGAACGGGAGAGAAGGCGGAAGTGGGTGTGAGGAATGGTGAAAACCTTGAGGGAGGAGGACGTGACTAAGAGAGAAGAGAGGGGGGAGAGGTTTGAATTGGCTTTGATACCATGTAGAAATTGGCATAAATGAATAATTGATTGATATTTTCATTGGAATAATTTGATATATAAACAGTACAAAATTGAATCAAGAATGAAAGAATGAATTAGGTAACTTCGTCTAGATTAGGCAGTACCCTTAGGCGTCCGATCAGCATTGCACCCTGCGGGTTTGGGGAGAACCGGCTAGCTAGCTGCGGGTTCCCAGTGACATCACCCACAACCACGACTCATGCCAGATTCTTCCAAGACCGAGACCAGGTTTGGAAACTCCATGAGTTTTCTGCTCCAGGATCTTCGATGGAGCAAATATCATGTCAATTCATTAGTTACTATTCCATATAGATTATGACCCCATGTGACTTACTAAGCGAGGCTCCTCACGGGTCTTCTAACAAATACGGTAGTTTGAATTATATGGTTAAGCATCTTTGATTTCTTATTGTCCTTACTTCTAGTGGTGGAGGATTTGAATATATATATATAAAATGGATCATAATCCTTGCACATTCAACCCAAATTTCATTGTGAGACTATGCAACAATGATGGACATCATATTTGCCTAACTTCCATAGACAACATAACTCTGGAATTATAAATTATAAACTGCGTATTTAGAAAAAAAGAGATAGATTTGGAAACACAATCGCAGAGTTCATGATTCCAGAATTATTATTTAGGAGAGAAGAAAGAAAGAGCTTGAGGTTTCTACCTTAGATGTTGTTGGAGTTAAGTTGGCACGACCTCAGGCAAAAATCTCTCCACGAGTTTTTCAGCAGTCAAAGCTCCATTCACAACATGTTGATTCTATTGTTGGTAGACCAAGCTGGATATCTAGGCTTACTATTTTAAGTCTAATATGATTTTGGTGAGAAAATTCTGAAGATCGGTAGTTGTGATTCACGGTGGCAAATTAGGAAGATCAATTAATAATACTAGGCGGTCATCCCGGAAGATTGTGCATAGATTAATGGTTTTATGGAATAATATTCCTAAACAGTGAATATGGAATGGAATCCAACTAGCTTGATTGAAGGACTTTCTATGGAAGGCAGATTGGCAATTGACTTGATTGAGCCAAGCAAGGGAACGTGTGATACAGATTTTCTTGGTTCAATTCCCATGGAGGGTTATAAATGGAGATCACATCTTAGCGAGACGGAAAAACAGTGTGCAAACTAGAAGAAATTGTTTTTATATCATCATACCTATTTTGAGGTATGACTCAACTCTCTTAATGTTGAGTAGATTTTTTATCTCTTGTTGAGTGAGATTGAGGGCTTGTATAGTCTAGATGTGGTTGGGGGGATAAGGGGATCTTATTCCATGTTTCATTATGAGAGAATTAGGTGAAGGCAGCGTTAGAGAAAGGGGGAGTCTTGTCTCATATAAGACCAACTGTAACCTAATTGAAAAATAGTGGAATTTCTTACCCAAGCTGGGTTACTTGCGAGGGCGTAGGCTAGTGAAACAGTGTAAACTTGTCTTCATGTCAGTATGTAATATGTTGATTATATTAACATGTTTATCTCGGTGAAAATGAATACTTTATTCGGATGGTTTGTAACTGGTTCCTTTAGTTATTCACCTCCTTGAGATTGTTGATGCACCAGGCTGACACACGAGTCTGTTTTATAAACGATTAATTCTTTAAGATGTTCTTAGTTCATTCCGCGCCATCCAGAAGACAATCATAGAAGGCCATTGTGATAGAGCCTTAGATTAACTTATCTGGCTAGCTTCGGGAGGTCCGTTGACCCTTTATGACTGCGAGACACAGTATTGTCTCTATCATGAGACCACGTGCGTGATAAAAATGTACGATCATCCATACATCCATACTCACCAAAATATATATTCTATACAAAAAGGTGTTAATTTACAATTTGTTTTGATTACAAATTATCCAAAACTAGGTCTTTTACCCAGATTTTTACAAAAATACATAAAAGGCCACATATGGCCATTTCTTCGTCTCTAAGACCTCGGATGCGTCCATCCCGGGTGTGTCGATCACACGGAAATAATTTTCCCTCGGCGAAGCGATGCCAGAGTGGTGGAATTATCCTACATGGAGTTACTCCCCACCTAAAGTGCTCATCAGTATGCATCAAACATTCAAGTAAATATCTCAGTCCCTACTCAAATGTCTACATGTTATGGATGAGAATGTGATACGCCCATCCCCTCATCTCGAGCCCTCATTGACTCCCTCACTCATGCCTAAGCCATGTGTGAGAAAACACTGTTTCCAAAACAAAAGGTTTTTGTTCTTGAAAACATAATACAATTTCCGATAAAGTTCTATTGGACAACCCTCAGGAGTGAATTCTTTGGATAATCAGCCCATACTTGATCATAGGTCCTCCCTCAGAGATGAAGCTGTTGGACAACTCCCAAAGCTGATTCTTGAAAAATCCTCCCGTCAAATTCATTTGACAACCATGTTTTTCATGTCATGCACTCACACCTATTACTCTAGGTTTCCCAGCGGATATGAAATGCAATATGCCATTTCACAACAATTCATGTTAATATATTAAGCATGCATATACTAATAGAATTTATACACAATCAACATGTTATTCACTCATAGTAATAACACCAAGAATTAGCTATGGGCTAATAAACAATGTGATCCATCTTGGAGATGCCCAGAATACCTGATTAGCACCGCAATGACACACAAGGTCATATGAACAGTCCAACCTCAGTCTCAAAACTATTAACGACCACACTAGGAATTTTCTCACTCAGTCCTAATCTTTGGAACTGAAAACATGGTCATTCAGGCCTCAGAACATCCCTATCCATCAAAATGGCTCTTAGCCAAGGAATAAAACAAGTAGGAGAAAACCCCTGGCTCCGGAGTTTGTCGAAACTCCTTGTCTCCCGATGCCCGCGTAGCTCTTGCACTGGGGATCAACTTTGCTTCTTGTCTCGCCGGGATTCAACGGACTGATCGCCGAGAAATCTAGAGAGAAGGTGGACTCTCTCTCTCTAGCTCCTTTTCTTTCTCTCTTTCGTTGGTCTCCCCCCTCTTTTCCTCTCCCCAAACCAGTTGGGAAAACTTGGTCGAGGACTTGTCGCTCGTCTTTTAGTGTCCCGTTTCTGGAATTGAATGGCCCAGATTCCTGTCCTTATCTGCTTGTTAGTTCGCTCCCAATGGCATGATGCCATGTGTCTCCTGGCCCACACTTGAGCTCATGTTTGATTAGCTCCACGGTCGACATGTGTCTCATCTGAAGGCCGCCGAGTTATGCGTGCTGCATGATTAGTGCCTCAAGAAAATTGAAATTCATTTGTTTGAGATTGACCAAGTCGGCGTGGTATTAGATTTTGCAAGATGATTTCAATGGTGAAGTCTGTTTCGTCATCCGAGATCTAGAAAAATTCCGAATTTTTGACCGAAATTACCGTTTTACCATTTTTCAGAAAATTAGAGTTTTCTCAGGTTTTACAACTTAATCTGTAATATTCCAAAAAAAAAAAAAAGTTTTAAGGGTAATGTTTCATGACTATCTAAGAAAAGATCATCCACTAAGAGTTAATCTTAAAGATATTAAGGCAAGAAGAATTTCTAGTGTTGAAATATTTTGTTACAAAATACTAAAGGAAGTTAAAGTTGTATCATGGATACCTGACCCGGATATGCTATATCATAGCCTTTTTTTTTCCTCAATTTTAATTAAGTGAATCTTATCTCAAAGTTGTTGAATAGAACACACGAGAAAGCGAGATGTGATTAAGACATTTGATTCAATAGATCAAAACACAATTATTTGGACATATCCAAGACACAACTCCTTGATTAATTCAGCTCTGAGAGACTTGGCACAGTTCAAAAACAGAAAAGAAAAAAAAAAAAATCAATCTTTTTCTTTCTCATTTTCTCACAACCCAAACACGACTTTTTTCCTTATCTTAACTAGAATTTGCTTGCCCACTGCATCTACATTAGCCTCCAAAAGTGAGTAAATTTCTCTTTATCATTTCTACATTTTAGTTTGTACAAGTACTTGTTTGGGGTATAGATTACCTGTTTGTGGACTTTCATGGCTTGATTATTGTGAGATTTGGGCATGCTAATGGATAAGAAAATTTGTTCATAAGGAAATTTATTTTATTTGAGCTTGAATCTTGTATTTTTAGCTTCATTATATTAGGCCTTAATTTTGGGATCGTGCTTAATCATATTTTTTTGGGGGTTTAACAGTTAATATGAAATATCTTGGATTTATTCACTTAAAATTTTAAGGATAATTTTTATTTTTTAACAAAGGTGACTTCTAACTTTTTGTTTATTCCAATATTCATTAAATAGATCTTTTTTAATGAAAAATTTATTCAAAAACCACCCGGATCAAATGTAGATAATTGATCACTTGCTTATTCTTCAATCAATTCCAAAAAGGAAGCTTCAGAACCACCAAGACAACATACTAAGCTATGTTATACAGAAAAGCTAGATAACATGCTGGAAAAAACATCTATAAGAATTTTAAGAAGTTTCAGAAAGATTTGGAGAACTCAAACTTTTCATATGTGCTTTTAATTGCAAAAACAAATTCTCAATGATTGGATTAAGTTTCATAAGTTTCAGAAAATTCTCCCAATTGTTTTGTGGCCTCAGTTTCTCATCACCTCAGGTAATAGGTCCTTTGTTTTTACATTTCTTGTTTCCTTTCATTTATAAAAGATTTTGCTGCATCCGCTCAATGCATATTACTTGGCCAGCATTCAGTTTTTCTCTTTGGGATATTGAATTTTAGTTCGCAGATGAGGTTAAAGCATCAATCCACCAATCCGCCTATCTTCAGAAGACTGCAACCTAGGAAAATGAAATTTGATTTAGAACAATTACGATCTGTGTGAATGATTTCTTGAAAATACTTTAAAGTTTGAACAGTGCGTTCCATAACCAATTGCTTTAAATTCTTGTTGAAATTCAGTGGAATTTAGATAAGATTCAGTGATTTTGATGACTTCGTCCAGCTATTTGTTTTCTAAATCCTACATATATAAATGTTTCCTGTGGATGGTATAGATTATGGCCTCAGCCGGTGTTGCAGTGATTTGCTACTGGAACGGGAGAGTGAAAAAGGAACAAAATAATGTTGTTTATGAAGGTGCCAAGGTGAATGTCCTGCCTAAGGTATTCCATGGAACTACCTATGCTGGATTATTGGACAAAATCTAGCCATACGGCCATTGACAGAAGAATTTGGAGTTGAACATCATATGCAGATATCAATTTCTTCACAGGAGTATAAGCCGATACCTATAAAGAATGATGAGGGTGGAACTTATGTTGGTAGTTCCCAGCAGATCTAGGTGTACTGTATAGAAATATATTTGGAGGAAGAACCAGCACCCTTAAAGGCTGAAGTAATTGCTTTGCTAACAAGAGAGACTAATGGAGTGGAGGTTGGTGATGATGGTAACAACAATGGGGTGGCTTCATCCGAGCTTTCAAATTATTCTCCTAAAATTGGCAACAAGAAATTGAAGGTATATATAGTTTTATGCTCTTTTAAAACAGTGACTTCTAACTTTTTTATAATATTATTCCCTATATACTTCATTTAAAAATAATTTTTTTTTAATGAAATTAATCAAACCACCTGAATTAGCAATTGTATTCCAAAACTAATCAAATGAGAATCGTTTTCAATTTGGCCAGATGGAAGGACGAAAATGGGATGGCTTAAACGAGGATATTTTTGGTGAATGTGTTGGGAAGAGTGGGAATGGAGTCATTGCTGTTGGATGCTCCTTTGTACAAAGTCTTGGTATAAGGCTAGCCGTGAACCTCAATGCTGGGAAAATCTCATATTTCCTAGATACATCAAACCGAATGATCTAGATTATATATCTGAAGATAATGAAGGGGAGAATGAGATCTCCGAGAAGGAAATATCAAGGAAACTGGTCTGTCTCTGCATTCGTGAAGTTCATAGTTAACCGAAGCTGGCCAAAATGCCGAGTAAAACTTCCTACTTGCTTTGCCGCGGTGAAAACCTTTGGAGTATGTTGCAAACGTGTAAGACATCTTACCTTTTAATTAATTCTAGTTCTGCATATGAATACTTGCCAACTTACAATTTTCAAAAATATATTCCATTAATTTAAATTCTAAAGTGCCTTTATGAAGTAAAATGTGATTTGTAAGGTGTCCCAGATTAAAGGTTTTGGACGTTAGTTCGCCTAATCCATCTATCAATGCTATTATTCCAAAATATATATGCAAGTGGAAAAATTTGGACATACTGAGAGTAGGGATTTTACGTGATGAAATCCTACCACAGATGCGTCTTCACTGCAACAACTTCATTTGCCTATCCAGCTGCATATAACTATTTCCAGGGAGATGATGCCGCCTTCTTCGGGTAAGCTTCACTTCCAGAACTTAAGTACTTAGTCTACATGGAGGATTCATTGAGAAGGAAGATGTTGAAGAGATATTGAAGGGCTGCAAACAACTTGTTCATTTAGACATCAGGGAGTGTGGGTTTTTGTGAAGATGATGCCGAGATATTATATGAATACAGTTAATTATATGGATTTTTTTTTTTTCTGAAGAAACCTTTGTGCCACTTTATGCAATGTAAGAGGAATTATCAGCCACTCTTGTAAAAGTGTTGTAAGGTAAATCGTGTAATGCATATGTAAAATTAAGAATTAGCTTTCCTTTCCGCCTATAAAATTTTCATACAAAACCAAAATAGAACGAAATCCTCATTTTTCATAAACGGGTGTTGAAGAAACCTTGTTGCTTCAAGTTGTTTAGTACAACTGTTTTTGGTTAGTTTGTTTATTGATATTGTAACTCATAAAGCTAGTCTTGGAATTGAGTTAGGTTAGGTCGTAAACTGTACCCAGCCAGTTTAATAACTCTCTCACAAACACTATTGTGCGACAACTAATACTTTAATAGTTATAATGTAGTAAACTGTATCCATTAGGACTCAAACCCGGGACTCCTTCTCTCTTTATACCTTGCCTTCTTTCAAAGGTTAGAATGTTTGAGGTAAAAACACTTATTCTTTTTTCATATGGCTGAGCATAACGCTCCCCATATCATGGGAAATACTTAACCTTGAGTTCTCGAATGTTGAAAGTATATTGATGACCACCTTGTGCGCTTGCATACTTGGATAGTAAGGTGAAACCATCAAACCTTTTTGTTTAAATAAACAACGATTATATTTAATATTTATCCTTCCATTCCAGTTATTTAAGTCAAAGTCATTTTAAAAGACAATTTATTCTGATTGATTGAATATAATTAGAACTTCTTCTAAAAACTATAGACTCCATGGATGTTAAGCAAATATTTGGAGAGGGTTACATACTAATAACCCTTCTTTTTTATTCTTGTATTGTGTTAAGCATTGTGGTGTGTGCTCCATGGATGAAATGATCACATTAATGGTTCAATCAGCGTGATTTGATTAACACTCATCCATTTATTTTTTTGATGTGATCTTTACTCATCGTTTAATTAGATCTAATTATCTTATACCTTGTTTAGGATTCAGAAAATAATTTTTAGTTTTACAATCAACACATAGATAGAAGACAAGGAAGTATATTAGTACAAATTGTACATTTTTAGAAAACTATTTGACAAGTGATAGGATTCATGAGGTGATGTTTATTGCACATTCTACGATTTATTGGTAATGTGTGAATGGGTTGCATTCTCTCCTTTTCTCTCCTAGGGTTTCATCCTTAACCCTTCAGTTTCTAGTGTTTTCTCAGGTGATTGGTTAATCTCGGCCAGAGCGCCATCGGCCTTCCATTGCGCCAGGGTGCTTCTATCGAGAGGCCCTTGGCTTCACATTGCCCTAGGCTCGGGAAGGAGAACTGCATTGACTTTGTTCCTTTTTTTGGACTTTAATGGCTTTCTTTCCCACTTCTCCTTTTCTACATCCCTCATCTCTTTGTTGTCGATTGATTTCTAAGTGGTTTATTGTCCTTGAGGTTGTGCGGTTAATGGAGCATTATCCTATGCTTTAAGATCGACTTTGTGCTTAGGTGTTGGTGTTTTAGAATTGGTATATTTGTGATGGGGGATGCTCCAGGCTCACGGATCTATAGGCAGTAGTTTGGGTGGCATTTTGATAGTGGTCGTTTGTCTCGGGTGGTTGGGTCGCGGTGGTGGCATTGGCGTCTCGAGGGTTCGGCAGCTCAGAGGGCTGCTGCTCGGTGTCCTTTGGTTTCAAGGGTGGGGGGCTATTGAATGGGGTTAAGTGGGGGTTGTGGTTGTTGGTCTCAACAGGGTCCAAGCGATGGTGATCTTCTTTACCAAGTTCCAGTTGACTATGTAGTCTTTTATTGTTTTTAATTTTTCAATGTTTTAGTTGTATGTCTGTTTTTTATCTTTTGTTCTGGTTGTTATTATAGTGGTATTTTTCACCTTGTCCATGGGGACTTTGGATTTTGCTAGTTTTGTTAGATTTGTTTCCTTGCTTAGTTCATACTTGGATGGTGTCGTCGACTTGGTTTGGAGGACCATCGCTTGGTTTGGTGTTCACCTTTTTTGGCTACGGCCCGACCACCAATGACTCTCTTTGATTTGATTTTCTGTTTTTTTTTCAAACTATGGTCTTAGCTCATTGGTTCAGCCCACACAAAAAGGACGGACCCAACATAATCAATTACGCAATTGAAAGGGAAATGCCTTTGCACACTACATCAGAACGGCTAAGTGATTTTATGATTTTTTTTTATATGAGTGTATAAGAAAATATTTGTAAAGAAAAATAAAAAATAATTAAAACTGTTATATAAAAATTCAAATTTATTTTATATTTTTTTGAATTTTAGAACATAAAAGGTTTTTCACTTTCTACTCTTCTTTTTTCCCATAATCATCCCAAAAAATGCTGCATCGAAAGGTGGAAAGTTTTATGAACTTTGGAAGTTGAAAGTAGGGTGAAGTTTTGAATGAAACGGTGGGAAGTTTAAAAGGTGGTCAAATAAATCTGTTTAAAATCTTTAGATGCTTAAATAGATTTCTACCCACCATTTTAAATCACCACTTCTTCAAAACTGCAAGTCTCTTTCAAAGAAGAAAATATTTGTTTCACGATTGGTTATGTACCTCTAGTTTTTGTTTCATATTTCTTTGATTTTCTCAGATGGAAGGAGGAAACTAAGCACAGACGTTTTGGTGGATATCTTTAAAAGAGTTGGGATGGAGTCACCTTTTGGATGTTCCCTTTGTATGCAAGAGTCATGTTATGGCCTCTTGAACCTCAATGCTGAGGGCATCTTATTTTCCTTCGCCCATCAACCCTCATGATATATGGGAGAACTCATTGTTCGTTTTGAAGAGACGAGCGATAAAGTATCATAAAATTTTTCTTACTGCATTAGTGAAGTTCGTAGCTAACCGTAGCTGTGGAAATGCCCCCCTATCTTCACCGAGGAAGAACTGGATTATGTTACAAACGAGTAAGGCATCTCTACTTCTACATTATTACTATGAAAAAATTCATCCTTTTGACTGTAACTTCTAGTTCTATATACAATGCTTCAAATCTTAATTCTCAAAATTCAAATTAACTATCCCTCATAAATTTAATTCTGATATGTAGGTATCCCAGATTTTAAGTATTTTGACGTGGGGCAAACGATTTATCAATCAACTCTATGATTCCAAATTTATCAGCAAGTTGAAAATTTTGGAAATTTCTAAAAATAGGTCAATGTTAGCAGGCGGAAATCCTACCTGAATCGGTCTTCATTGCCACAACTTCATATTGCTATCAGCTCCTTATAACAACATTGGGAGAGACCATGTTTCAGCATTGGTTGACTCACATCCAGAACTTATGTACTTGGATCTACATGGAGGAGTCTTAGAAAATGAATGGCAGAGAAGATATTAAGGGTTGCAAACAACTTGTTCCATTTTAGACGTCAGGAATTGCAAGGGATTTGATGATGATGATGACGAGATATTAGAGCTTGCAAGGGTTGCTTCACATATTCGATGATGATGCTGATATACCTCATAACGAGTATTTAGATTTGGAATTTTATTAGTGATTTTGGGATATATGAATACAATTGGTTTTGGTAGGCTTGTTAATAAGCAGAGTTGTTGCAAGAAACTCGCTTTTTGCATGTGCCTCTTTATCTGATAAGAGGAATTATCAGCCGCTTTGAAGATTATACAACCTATAATTTGTTTTACTTTAGCTTCTATTTTGCAATCTTCTGTCCAAAATATTTTATATTTTATTTTCTATTCTATTGTCAATTTCTTTTTTTGTCTTCTCGATCAAGCATGCATGAGGAATGTCTCATCGAGCTTATACTTGTTAAAATTATGGAACCCAATTGATAACAAGAATAATAAGAGAAAACTGAAATTCTTATTGGAATGAATAATCCTTATCAAAATTACATAATAAAGGTCTTTAAATAATCTTACTAGAAAAATCCTAATAGGAAAAAAACTCTAAAGTGCTAAAAAATAATAAACCTGAAATAGAAAAATAATCCTACAAATAATAAATATATTATGTTCTATAATATAATATAATTTAACATTTCCCCTCAGGCTGATAACACGATACGGCTATAAGCACCAAGAGTTTTCTAACTAGAAAACAAAACTAGAAAACATAATACCAATTGATACCAAATTGTAGCTAACTAGAAAACAAAATTAGAAAACATAATGCCAATTGATACTAAATTGTAGAAAGAAAGCGATTTGAAAAGAAATCGGAAGAAACAATTACAGAGAAAGCAATATATAAATCGGAAGATCGACAAGAGAAACAATTTCAAAAGAAATCGAAAGCGAAATAATTGTAGAGAGAGAAAGCAGCATAAATCAGAAGGTCGTCAAAAAGAGAAACAATTTCAAAAGAAATCAGAAGAGAAACAATTGTAAAGAAAAAAATCGAAAGATCGTTAGAGAGACAATTTTAAAAGAAATCGGAAGAGAAGCAATTGCAGAGAGAGAAAGCAGCAAAAATCGGAAGATCGTCAAAGAGATAAATAATTTCAAAAGAAATTGGAAGAGAAACAATTGCAGAGAGAGAAAACAATAGAAATCAAAAGATTGTCAGAAAGAAATAATTTAAAAAGAAATGAGAAGAGAAATAATTGCAGAGAGAGAAAGTAGTAGAAATCATAAGATCGTCAGAGAAAAAAAATTTCAGAAGAAATCGAAAGAGAAGCACTTGTAGAGAGAGAAAGCAGCAAAAATCGGAAGATCGTTAGAGATAAACAATTTCAAAAGTACTCAAGTTTGAAGAGAAAAAACAAAGGAAACAAGAATCTGAAAAACTAGATTAGGTCAGCTGTTTAGTGATTCAACAGCTTTCTTCAAAAAAATTTCATCTTCAAGAATCATCTACAAATGAGAAAGCCCAGCCACCCCAGCACTCGTCGACCCTGACCGACCTTATTCTCTTCATCAGAGCTTAAACTTCTCCAGCTCCAACAACCCATCCAAATCGTGATGAAGCTTTGCAAGAACTATAAGGAAACCAGACAACATAAACTTCATCTAGGTCCATCTTCACATCAATCCCAAAGTGATCTCAAAACCCTATGACCTTTTGTGGTTTCATCATCTCAGCATAAGAAGCATGTCGTCTTGGTCTTAGTCAAAAGCGGCGAAAGGTTTCTTCACGCACTTGACTACGATGCAATGTTAAAATTAGGAAACCAATTGATAACAAAAAATACTAAGAACTGAAATTCTTATAGGAATGAATAATCATATCAAAATTACATAATAAAGTCTTTATATAGACTTACTAGAAAAATCCTAATAGGAAACAAACTCTAAAATGCTAAGAATAAGAAATCTACCAAAATAGAAAAAGAATCCTACAAATAATATGAATATATTATGTTCTATAATATAATTTAACAATCCTCAATATATATAGAGGGAGAGATTTGCAGAAACGTACATGAAATTTGATACTATTGTTATTGTAATTCTTATATCAATTCTTGTATCCAACTTTGAATATTTCACTTGAAGTTAATTGGTATAATGTAAGTGGGTGCAACATTTTATAGCATTCGGGATTACACTCCATAAGTCTATAATATAATTAAATTGTAGCGATTAACTAAGTTTTCTTGAGATGTCAAAATCTTTAAGCTCAACTCGTTCAATTGAATTGCCCGACTAGCTTGAAACATATTTTAAACATAGGCTTTTAAGCATTATTATTTTTAGAATATGAAAGTTTTTTACTTTCTCAAAATTTTAAAATTAATTTTTCATTAAAAAAAAAACCTTTAATGAAAATTTATTCAAAAACCACCTGATTAAACAGTTGCATCCAAACTTTAAATAGTGAATTATTGATCATTTTGCTTATGGTCCTTTTCCTTTTCAATCCTTCTTTTTCTTTTTCACTTTGCTTTTCAAACTTTATTCTTCTTCATCCAATCCCAAAAGGCTTCAGCACCACGAAGAGAACATGCTAAGTTATGTGCTACAGAAAAGATAGTAGCTGGAATAAAATATAAAAAAAATCATGAAAAGTTGCAGAAATTCGGAGAACTCAAACTTTTCATGTGCTTTCTAATTGCAAGAAAATTCTCACTGATTTTGATGAACTTTAATCTCTCTCTCTCTCCCTCTTCTCCACTGAGTTCTCCCTACCACTGCTTTTGTTGCCTCTGTTTCTCATCCCCTTCAGGTAATTAAGTCCTTTGTTTTACATTTCTTCTTTCTCTTCATTTATGAATAATTTCCTGAAAATACTAAAAAGTTTGGTCACTGTGTTCCATGAGCAATTGCTTTAGATTCTCGTTGAAAATCAGTGAAATTTAGATAAAATTCAGTGATTTGGATGACTTTTCGACTATTTCTTATCTAAATCCACCATGTGCGTATAATTGTTTCTCTAATATTATTTGGGTTGTGGATGAAAGTACATGGGCCATCTCCACAATGGGTAACGAGTAATTACTCTTTGGAATGGGATAGTGAAAAAGGAACATAATGATGTTGTTTACGAGGTGCTTGAATGAATGTCCTGCTATCAAGGTATTCCATGGAACTACCTATCTTCCGGATTGTTGGACAAAATCTATGCAGCCACGGCCATCGACGGATGGACTTTGAGTTCAACATCATATGCGAGATATCTATTTCTTCCGCAGGAGTATGGCTGATACCTATAAAGAATGATGATGTGACGCCCCAAAACCCGGGGCTCCGTTGACAACCCGTCAACACGCGGAATACTCGTGAATGTCGGGTAACCCGACACCACTCATAATCGGTCGAGTCTCGCTGTGCGTGGAGAACTGCCCAGTGCAAAACCTGTCAATTTACAATGACCGCCTGGGGGTCCACATGCGGGAAGTAAAATAATGGCCACTTAGGCCTGCATTAATACCCTGAAATACATCAACTATATACAATAGTTCAAGAGTTAATAAATTACTATTTACCAAACATATATCAAAATTTAGAATTTTAATACGTGTTATACAAATTGAATACCCAAAGCCACAAGCCGACTTTCTTCTAAACACGGCCTCTAGTGAGTGTCGTCCTCCTATACACTCCATGTACCTGAAATAGTGATCTCTCGACAGGGTGAGCAAAGCCCAGTAGTGATAATTTGCTCGTGGGGTTGCTCTCACTAGTGCACATGTCATGGCAAACAATCACATCCAAGTAATTACATGAACCTACTCGAGATGTTTACATGCCCAATCCCATGTCAGGAGTCCTCACCAGAGCTCCCTCACACTTATACCTAAGTAAGATGTGAGTAAAATATCGATTCAAAACAAAATCTTTTGTTCTCGAAACTTACTCTGGTCGATAAATATATTGGACTACCCTCCGGCGAAGATGTTGGATAACCTCAAAGAAACAATTTATGGGCCACTACGACGTGGTGTTGGACAATCTCGATACAATTAGCCGGAAAATGCTTAGTCAAAATTCCTTTCACAAACGTTTTCGTTTTTGTTTTCTTTCATGTTATGCACTCAATCCTAATATTCTAGGGTGCCTCAGTGCATATGGAATGCATTATGCCAATCCCAACAAACTCATGCTAATATATAAAACATGTATATACTAACATAATTAATCCACATAAATCATGTTATTAAATTCACATCAAACACAAAATGTCGACTCACATGGGCTAATTAACAAGCACAAGCAATTCATTTTTAGATCACTCAACATCATAAAATTAACACAAAATCACGTAATTATTCACGTGAGCAGTGGAAACCCTCAGGTTAGCTGTTCACGGCCTGTCAGGGATTTTCTCACTTGGTTAAAGCTTTTGAGGCGAAAACACGGCTAATTCAAGTCTAGACATCCCCAACCATTTTACATGGCTCTTAGCCAAATAATAACACAAATGGAAAGAATCTCTACACCTCTTGGAGTTATCGGAACTCCACAAAATAGAGTGCCAGCGCGTAGCCTCGCCGCATAGAACAACTTGCTTCTTGGCGACGGTGATGGTTTGAAAGCCCAGAAATCTAGAGAGAAGTCACACTTTCTCTCTCTAGAATTTCAAAACCCAACTTTCTGCCACTTTTTGCTCTCTTGCACGTTTTCTTCTTCAATTTGAAGAAGAAAACGTCACCCCCTTTGTCTTTTTCCTCATTTACATTTCGATAATTCCTATGTCCCTTTTGTCTTGATTTTTGACACTTGACACAATCTAGACCATTTATCTCATCCTCTCACTAATCATGCAACATGTGTCACATGGGTACATGTAGTAGGTGACTTTTGTCACATCACATGTCCTTCATGAGCCGTTTTACGACATCCGGCACCCCGATTGCCTCAGCGTGAAATTAATCTCGGGTCGGCCTTGATGAATTTCGATGAGGCGATCATCGAGATCTAGAAAAATTTGGGTTTTCTTGGGAAATTATCATTTACCCTTTTAGAAAATTAAATTTTCAGGGTTCCCACATTCTCCCGCCTTGAAGAGATTTCGTCCGAAATTCTGAACAATCCACAAACAACTCCACATGCATATGCAACGTGCATTATACCATGCATGCAAGCTAGTCATTTAAGTGATGGCGACTAACCCCGCGTACGCTTCATCCCTAAGCGAGAGAGGGATGAAATTGGCTCGCGTCGTGTCATAAGCTCCAGGCGTTGACTCTTCCCACTCCGCAGTCTTTATCATAGCACCTAAGCTGCTCCCTCACAGTCTTCGCGAAACACAGTCTCGGCTATCCGCAGTACTGCGCTGGTCCACTCTCCCGAAGGTCCATTGTGTCAACGCAATCTCTCCCCCGATCCGCTCGGGGCTGGATGCGGGTGTACCTCTCGAAACATGGAGAAGTGAAATACCTCGTGGACACGACATGCTGGCGATAAAGTCAGCCGTGCGCTACGATTACTGCCCTCTCGAGTATCTCGAAGGGCGCAATAAACCTCGGCGATAGCTTCCCTCACTTGCCGAACCTGACCACTGCTCTCTTATGCATCACCTTTAAGAAGAGGCGTGATCCGACTTGAACTCTAAGTCGGCCCGTCGTACATCGACATAGCAAGCTCTTAGGCTCACGGCCCGGTAGAGGAAGGCATTTGTCGTATCAAGCTCACCTTCTCGGAGGTGTCTCTGTCAGTCGGGGACCCAGGTGATGGAGCTCTCCCACCTCGGTCAACATATTGGTGATCACATGGCCTCCCCGCCACAATGCCTCATATGGTGCCATCGTATGCTCGCACGATGCTTGTTGTTGTAGGAGAAATTCCACTAAAGGAAAATGCTCTTCAGTACCCTTATGATCCGGGACGCATGCTCGCGGCATGTCCTCTGGCACACTGTATAATCCTCTCGGCGACCATTCGTGCGCGAGTGGAAGAAATTGTCACTCATGGTCGACCTTGTGCCCATAGCCTTTTGAAACTCTTCAGTGAGCCATAAACCTCGGTTTCTATCGGAGCACTATGAATCTTTGGTACTCCATGAAGCTAGACTATCTCTCAAATGTCTGACTAGTAGAATCTCTATATACAATGCTTGAGAAGGTATTGACGAGTGAAAATGTGTCGACTTCGTGAGCTGGTCCATTATCACCCATACCGCATCATGTCCTTGAGGTGTCCGTGGTAAGTGGGTCATAAAGTCCATTGTGACGTGCTCCCACTTGCACTCAACCACCTCCAATGGATGAAGTAGCCCTGCTTGTTTTAAAGTTGCTCGGCCTTTCTTGACCGCGTGAGACATCGTCGAACAGTCCCCTACGTGTCTCTTCATCCCGCTCCAGTAGTACTGGCGACAAAGATCCTAGTACATCTTCGTCTTACTGGATGCACATCGAATCGAGCGATGAAACTCCTTAAGAATCTCTTCACTCGAATCGGTCAGTGAGGGAACCACGATCCTCTATACCGAAGACTACCATCTGCGTGGACGGTCCAGCCCTCGTCACCTATACCTGACTGTACCCGGTCCACTGATTGACACTATCTCCGCGTCCTGTCCCTGGGATTTGATCACTCTACTCAATAGAGAGGTGTAGCTACTAAACTCCCCAACATACCCTAAGCCTGCTCATTGTCTTTGTAACCCAGGTGTCCCCCCCCCGGTCTGAGCATCCGCCCTCCCAGGGAAGCCTATACTAGCCAATACTCGTGACTTCCGGTGAGTCGTCGGCCACCACATACCGGGGTGGTAATGCAAAGTGAAGTCATAATCCTCTAGGAACTCCATCCATCTCGTTGCCTCATATTGGGGTCATTTGCGTGAAAATAAACCCCCCGGACTTTTATGGTGCGAGTGCGCCTCGAACTCCTCTCCATATAGTAGTGGCGCCAAATCTTCCAAGGGGAGAGATACGTCTTGCCCAGCTCCATATCATGTGGGAGTAATTACGCTCATGATTCTTATTTGTGGGAACAAGCTTCTACTACCCTCACGAACTACATCAAAAACTACATCCCACGGTCAGGCCCTCGATCATCACAATACCTTTGTGTACTCCTGTCCCCGGGACTATCAAGATGGAGAGTATGAGTAAGCCTCCTCTTCAACTCTGGAATGCCTCCTCGCATCGGTCATCCTAAAAACTTGACCTCCTTCCAGGTCAATCTCGTCATAAGAGTGGCGCTAATCGGAGAAATCCTCGATGAGTCTCACAGCCAGTACCCGGTAATCCAGAACTCGTATCTCGAAAGATTGACCCGGCCTCTCCCAACTCATCACGGCCTCGACCTTCTCTGGGTCCATTGACATGCCTGTTGACACCATGTGTCCCAAAAATCTCACCTCGGTAAGCTAAAACTCGTCTTGGCCAGACGGCATACAGCGATGATCTCGACAAGCGTAAAACAATCCTCAGTGATACTCATGCTCCCACTTTGATTGGGAGTAGATCAAAATGTCATCCACGAAGACTACGACAAACTGATCTAGATAGGGTTGGAATACCACAGCCAGGAGTCCGTGAATCTTTCTTTGGCATTCGTCAATCAAGGGCATCCTTATAAACTTCCAAGTGCCATGCTTGCGTCCTAAATGTCTTAGGGATATTTGTCTCCCTAACCCTCGAGTTATTGATGATAACTTGGTGCGAAGGTCTATCTTGGGAATAGACTCGCTCTCTCAACTGATCAAACAAGTCATCAATCCTCGACAATGGGTACCGATTCTTGATTGTAACCTTGTTCAACTGTCTATAGTCAATGCACAGTCGAAGGGTCTTGTCCTTCTTCTTTGATAAATAGAACTGGAGCGCCCCATGGTGAAGTGCTCGGCCTAATGAACCCCTTATCCAGTAACTCCTGTAACTGAACTCTGAGTTCCTGCAACTCAACTGGTGTCATCCTATGCAGAGTCATAGAGATGGGCGAAGTACCAGGGTGTAACTTAATACCGAAGTCTATAACCCTCTGCGGAGGCAATCACGGTATCTCATTCAGAAAAACATCCTCATACTCATAGACCTCCCCAGAGGTAAGATGCAAGTCCTGTCTCACCTCGATCCTCACAGGGTATGGCTCTTCTTGACCCGCCAGCCCCAATCACGACCTGGACTCGGCGTGCAACGCATGGGGCAAAATCCGTCCCCTTCAGAATACACCGCAGTCTTGCGTCATGTGAGTTTGGCATGCTCCTACGCTCCTGATCGATAATGACTCTATAAAATTTCGTTGATCCATCCCGGGATGAGCGTCGAATAAGGCCGTGTCCATGACCCTCGAGTCCTTGTGAGTAGAATCCACGAGATCTCTAGCTTTCGCAACCACGACATATCATCCCTATCCTCGCCACAATCCTAGGGAGAACTCACATCTGAGGGCTCATGAGGCCTCGACCTGCAAAGCCCGACTCTATCACAGGCCCGTCGTGATGAATGAATGTGGCCTTTTGAATCAAATAACACTCTTGCCCATAGGCGAGATAACAAAAATGTACCCTATATAAATGGGTGATCCATTGACTGGTCGGTGGTGTGATAGATGAACCACCCACACGAGACCCTGATGTCCCTGTAGTGGGCCTCGTCTCTGCCTCGAAGCCCCGTAGTTTGGCCTCTTTGGCTGCTTATTATGCAGGAGGTGCCGTGCGGCTCTGAATTTGAGTGGCTCCTGCGGCTGTGCAGGGTTGTAGAGGAATATCGTATCCTCTCTGTCCTATCTTGACTAAGTTCTGACCGGCTGGGGCTGTCTCGAAACCACAGGGATTTTGTCTGCAGGGCAATCCCTCCCCGATATATTCGGGTTCTTTGGCAATGGTAGCACCATCGCTTGACTAGCAACTCTGATACCTTTGGCCACGATGGCCTGACCACGGAACCCAGTGAACTCGAAGCCCCTCTGGCTTCTTCCCCGAAGACTAGAAAGATTGGCTCTCCTTCACCTCTTACTACTAACACGCATCCGAGTTCTTCGAGCATCCTCCAATCTCTCTCTCTCTGCAGTCGGGCGGTCGACCATAGAGTCACGTCTTATGCTTCGAGTCCCTCTGATCACGCCTGGATGGACAACTTTAGCCCATTCGAAATCTCGACCTTGGCCGTATGCGTAGTACGTGGTAAGACATGGCCCGCATTAGTCATCGACCAAAGCGGGCTAACTCTGTGAATCTAGCCACATACTCCATCACAGTCATAGTCAAACTAATGAGCCTTCGCGTGATGAGCAGTAGCCGAAAAATACTTACCCATGAATAGCTCTTAGAACTCTGCCCATGTCATTGCCTCTAGGTCTCTAGAGGTCTTTGCCCAGTTCCACCATACTTAGGCTTCACCCTGTTGGAGCGGCTAGTCTAATCTAGTCGGTGTCGGAGGTAATCTCCGCGCCTCTTTGCACCTTGATCACGCCAGACAATGAGTACACCGCCGGATCTCCTCCCCTGTGATCATCGGAGGGATTATGTGCCCTAAACCTCTGGAGGTTACTTGGACCTCCTCGGCTACCTAATCGCTGCTTTGTGCGTGCGGTAGCCACCTGATACTCTGACCTCGGCAAAGCATGTTGGTCAAACACTGGTGGTGCTTAGCTAGCACCTTGTGGACGCTCTCTACGTCCTCACCCTCGACTAGCCATCTACACATGTCAAATGACAAGTTAAATTCTAATGCAGTATCTCTAAGGCGTAAACACAGCCCTGAGACAATATTCACATATAGAAAACATTTCATATACAAGGTCCATGCATTCATAGGTAATCGCAGAACAATTATTCATATATTAAATCATATGCAACAAGAATTTATTTTATTTTATTTCATTTTAAAATTTAATTTAATTTTTTTATTTTTATTTTGAAAACCTCGTGAAACCCGGTGTTCATGAATAGGTATCCCAAACGGTGACTTGAATAGTGCGAGTCAAAGGCGGGTCGGGTGCGCAGTGCACACCTTGGCCCGACTGCTAGAGCACTCGCCTAAAGTAGGCCGTGTCACGTCGTGTCGAGTGGCGCCTTTGATCTTGATGTGGTGGCTTAGGGCGTGTCATTTGTCGCGCCTGCGTGATGTCATGACTCCTTCCAGTCCGCGATCTGAGAATTGTATCGCAACCTGATTTCCTTCAGCGGCGTGCGTGTCGCGCTCTTCGTGTTTGCACCTTGCCAGTGTCCGCAGCGCTCCTGCGCGTGTCACCGGTATTTGGGTGCCGTATCGCGACTTAATATCGCTACCTATCGCTGACACAAAGGCTGCCCCAAGCCCGCGATACAAACCATTGTGCTCGCTGACTTACCCCCAGCGGGCCGTATTCGTGTCTTATATGCCCATGCATACTAGCGTCTTGGCGCGTCCATGTGCGGCAGCCATTCATTGCCGGCCCGTATTTCGCGACCCGCGTAACCGTGGCGGTGTGCCGTGTCGTAAGTAGATCGGCATTATCACAGGCATGCTCGGTATCGTGGCCCTGTTGCACACCATTGCCTCTGACCTTGTGTCCGCGATACAATTCATTGTATCGTGACTCAAATAAACGTAGCGATCGGTTGCCGAAGAAAATAAAAAATAATAAATAAATAAATAAATAAATAAATATATATATATATATATATATATATATTTTTTTTTTTTTTTCATTTTCAGTAGAACCAAATAAATTTATTTTATTTTATTTTCGATTTTACACTATAAAACCTTGAAAAAAAATCTCTTCTCATCATTTTTTTTCCTATGTGCTATTCACTTAGAATTACACAATCACAAACACGAGAAATCATACCTGACAATTCATGTTCTGCGTCGAGCACACATAACACAGTAAATACGGTGTTCTAATCTTGTCACGTATTGCCTGGAAGTAATCATACCTAGCTCTACACCTGAGCTCCCAGGTAATGGTTTTATAGCTCTTATACCAGCTGTGGCATGAACACCTGGGGGAGTGCAGTGACAACACTACAATCAGCCAGCGGAATACTTGTGGATGTGTCGGGTAACGAGCACTACTCATAATCGGGGTAGAGTCCTTTGTACGAGGGGGCTTTACGAGGTACAAACTTGTCCCAACAATTTACAATGACCACCGCGGGGGTCCCTGCGAGTAAAATAATTGTGACACCCCAAACCGAGGGTCAGTTATTACAAATCAGCAGTCGAAACACTTTCGTGAATGTCGGGTGACGACATTCTCCACGAATCGGGCTGATCTCCTTTGTATGGGAGCTCTACCCAAATACAAAACCTGCATATACCTATCCCAAACAGTGCAATATGTCAATATATCCAATCACACATAAAATGTCTGACCGCCAGGCCTAGCGATACTCATAATACACTAACTATGAATCGACTATATACCAAATAGTTCTGAGGATTACAATATTTTCACTCTTATACGATACATATATTAAAACTAGACATTTCAATACATGTATATATCATTAACCCAGAAGCCCGACAGGAGCTTTCTTCTAATCCTCAATCCCTAGGGCCAAGCTAGTCCTCGCACCATCCTGTACTGTAAAATAATATCCCTCGACCAGGGGTGAGCTAAAGTACTTTCGATAGTGGAATGTCATCCCTAAGTGGGCTACTCTCCACCTAAGTGCGGTCTGATATTTCCAAAATAAACATACATTGACAAATGCATGATCCCTGCTTGAATGTCTACATGACCAACTCGGATCTCGAGTCCTCATGAGCTCTCTCACCTTTCCTTTAAGCCTCGTATGAGGGTGTGTTTGTTAGTGGACAACCCCTCAGATGTATATATATCGATTTGGCCGTCTCAGACGATTGATATTATTTGTTTATGGACTACCCTCAGATGAGATATCAATTGGGTCGTCTCAGGCGATTGATATTTTTAATTTAGGACTACCCTCCGATAATTAATATTTTTTAGACAACCCTCCGAACCATTTTCTCTAGACTCATCTCATGCACTCACTCCTATAGTCCTAGGAATGTTCCAGTTTATATGGAATGCATGTATGCCAATTCAATGCGGTACAATCATACAAATAACATGAACATATCCACATAATATCCAATCACACAATCATGTCATGTAATTAATCAATTCATACATCAAAATTAGCTCACTTGGGCTAATGATCAAACACGGCAATTCTAATTGAATTCTTCGGCCAGAAACATATTTCCGCAAAAAAATTATTTTGAGAACATTTGGGAATAGTAAAAGCGCCGGTTACTATTCTAGAAAAATCCTATTCATCGGTTCACTTGATGAACCCGCAATTCAAGGCATTCGAGCCTTTTTCCTTATAAAGCATACATTTAATGCATAATTTCACACAGCGGCCACTAAATTTACGGGTACATCACGGATAGTAAAAATTTTCTAAAAAAATTTCCAACGGTCGGTCCCAGTTTTGGGGCCAGGTGACCCCTCACGACCTCATTCGACTCAAACATTTTACAATGTTTAAGAAGAATAAAAGCGAGTGAGAGCCTCTATCCGGGTTTGAGAAAACTCATCCGTACCAGCAAAGCCCTCCGCGTAGAAGCAGTTCTCGCTTCTTGTCCGAGGCTGCAGAAGCGGTCGGATCGCGCAGTGTTACAGAGAAGTGGGAGACTCTCTCTCAAAACCACCATTTCGTTTTACGCGACAGCTCTTTGCATCCCTTTCTTTTGATTTGCGTTTTTGTCTTGGTTTAATGAAGGAGATGAAGTATTTATTTAATTTTTTTGTCATTTAGTTCATTTAATCAAATTTCAAAATGGCGACATGTCACTTCTTTTCCCGGTTTGACGTCGGCATTATCTCGATCGTCCCGTTTCTCATCGTTTCTCTACTCATACCATACTTTGGCACATAGGTACGTGTTATATGTGACTTCCGTGAATCAAAATTATTTCTGACGCCGGCAGCGATGCCTCAGCGTCGCGACTCACGTCTCGGAATCAGAGCGAATTTTTACATGCTAGCTCAGATTTAGCGAGGAGACGATTCAAAAGGTGAAATCCCGTTTTTCATCAGGGATCGGAGAATAAATGAGAGTTTTTGTCGAGGAAATTACGTTGCAAATATGGCAAAGTGCGATTTGCCCTTTTTCCAGAAATTTAAATTTCTCGGGTCTTACAATAATGGCCACTTGAGCCCCTGCATTAATACCCACAAAACACATCAACTATATCTACTGATAGTTCAAGAGTTAATAAATTACTCTTTGCAAACATATATCAAAATTTAGAGGTTTATTACATGTTATACAAAGCAAATACACAAAGCCTGACGGAGCTTTCTTCTAAACCTGACACGTAGTGGCGCCGTCCTCTGTATAAGCCTGAAATAGTGATCCCTACGACAAAGGTGAGCAAAGCCTAGTAGTGATAATTTCCTGTAGGTTACTCCTCACCCTAAGTACACATGTCATGCGAGCAATCACATCGAAGGTGAACTGCTCAGTGTCTACGTACTTGATCCGTGTCACGAGTCTCGAGCTCACTACATATGCCTAAGTAGGAATCTGAGTAAAATATCCGATTTTCAAAAGCAAAGCTTTTGTTTCAGCTTACTACCAAGATCGATAAATATATTAGACTACCCTCGTGAATATGTTGGATAACCCCTAAAAACAATTCTGGGCCCCTCGGAGAGCACTTGGGTGACGATCCAAAAGCGTTCTTGGAGAAGAAATCTTCCATGAAATTCCTTTCTAAGCAGTTTCATTTTGTTTTTTCTTTCATGTCATGCACTCACTCCTAATATTCTAGGGTGCCGGTGCATATGGAATCCATTATGCCAATCTCAACAAACTCATGCTAATATATAAAACATGTATATACTGACATAATTAATCCACATAAATCATGTTATTAAATTCACATCAACAACACTAAAATCAGCTCACATGGGCTAATTAACAAGCACAAGCAATTCATTTTGAATCACTCAACATCATAAAAATTCACACCAAAATCACGTAACTATTCACGTGAACAGTGAAACCCTCGGGTTGGCATTGTTCACGGCCCGCGATAATAGTTTTCTCGCTCGGTTCAGCTTTGGGAGGCCGAAAACACGGCTAATTCAAACCTGAGGAACATCCCCAATCATTTACATGACTCGACCAAAGAATAATACCATTAGGAAAAGATCTACCTCTTGGAGTTGTCGGAACTCCTGTCAGTGCCGCGTGTAGTCGCACGCGTAGAACAACTTTACTCCTTGGCCCGAAGCGAACCGACAGTTCGAACGCCCGAAAATCTAAAGAGAAGTCACACTTTCTCTCTAGAATTTCAAAACCCAACTTTCTGCCACTTTTTGCTCTCCTACACGTTTTCTTCTTCAATTTGAAGAAGAAAACTATTCATTTTTTTGTCTTTTCCTCATTTACATTTCCAATAATTCCATCCATGTCCTTTTTGTCTTGATTTTTGACACTTGGCACAATCTAGGCCATTCATCTCATCCTCTCACTAATCATACAACATTTGTCCACATGGACGTTTTATAGTAGGTGACTTTTTCACATCACATGTCTTTCCATGGTATTTTTACGTGTCGTATACGGTGCCTTGAAGCGATGAGTCCATTGTCTGGGGTCGCGTGGTAGGCCCCAGATTTCGCGAGGCGATTCGATGGTGAAGTCCGTTTCGTCATCGAGATCTGAAAATTTCGGATTTTACGAAATTACATTCTGCTTTTGCTGGAAAGAAGAAATTAGATTTTCACGGGTTTCACGAGATGAGGGGGTGGAACTTATGTTGGGTGCCCGTGTTTTGAGTGTCTTGTAGAAATATTTGGGGAAGAAAACCAGCACCCTTAAGGGCTGAAACAATTAACTTTGCTAACAAAGAGACAAATGATTCTCCTCAAATTGATAACAAGAAAGTACTGGTATATATATTTTATGCCATTAGCCTTTCTGATTCTTATATCATGCACGATTATGTCAGGTTCTATGAAGAACTGAAACTTTTCATTTTCTGATCAGATTTGGTGTCGAAGGAAGTGGGAGGACTTAAACATGGACTGTCTGGTGAAAGTGTTTCAGAAAGTGGGAATGGAGGAACTGTTATTGGATGTTCCCTTTGTATGCAAGTCTTGGTATGAAGCTACACTCAATCCTAAGTGCTTGCAGAACCTTATTTCCAGAAAACTGTAGCATTTTATAGACAGGGTAAGGAAGGAGTATCAAAAGGAAGTCTCAATCACTACATTCATAAAGTCCATGGTGAATCGCAGCAGTAGATGTGCTACTACTCTTATGCTTCCACACTGCTGCACTGAAGAAGCGTTGGAGTATGCTGCTAAGCAGTAAGTTCTTTAAAACGGTTTTCAGAAAATGATTAAAAATCTCAAAACAGGACAAGTTATCATCAAACTGTTTCTATGGATCACACATGTTCTTGAGTAAGAAAATAGTTTTTTGTTTCTAAAAACGGTTTCTTATATATATTTTTTCAGCTGTCCTGCCTTGAGGGTTTTTGGTCTGCATGGTTATCTATCTCACAAAAATGCAAGACTGATTCCCAAGATGATCAAAAACTGGAAAAATCTTGAAGTATTGAGATTAAGGAGGGCCCATTATATAAAAGAAATCGTACAACAAATCTGTGTCCATTGCAATAATTCTATCAACTAATCTTCTACCACGATCCTAATTTGGATTAATAGCATACACAATCGTCTCTTGTCTTCCAAAGATTAAGCATTTGTTTCTAAAGGGAGGAACCATTGAGAGGAGGAATCTATTGATGATACTGCAGCGCTGCAAAGAACTTGTGAAGTTAGACGTGAGGGACTGCTTTCTATTTGATGAGAGTGATGGTGTGATATTGGAGCTTGCTTCACATGTTCCTTCATTCAGTTGCCAAGGATCAACCGATATAGACAACAGTGAGGACAGAGAAGTCCACATTGGTTTATACCAATGCGATGCAGGCCATTTGTATTGGGATCAAGACGTTCCATTTGATTGGAATTTTATGAACTGAGTGATATATATATATATATATATATATATATATCCTCTCATTACCTTTCTCTTGCCCAGTTATGTTGAAAACCATGATAAAAGAGTAATAATAATGAAAATGATGGTCGACAGTTTACCTTTACTTCTCTCTAGCTCATCACTACCTATTGTATTTTCTTTAATTTCTAAAAATTTCCGAACATCATGGAGTGAAATATGTAAATTATTGTGAGAATGCCAAGAGGGAGGGTGAGTTTTAGGTCTTGTTTCGTATGAAAAATGATTTTCTCATTTCTCAAAATTGATATGTGAGACAAGCATCAATCCCACCCCAATCCGGTTATCTTTGGGAAGACAACTTCAGAAAATGAAAATTGATGTAGAACAGGTGTGATCTATGTGAATGATTTCTTGAAAATACTTAAAAAGTTTTGTCAGTTTGTTCCATGACCAATTGCTTTAGATTCTTATGAACTGAACAGTGTTTTGTAGTGTCCCAAATTAAAGATTTTGGACGTGAGTTCATAAAATGTATTTATTAACGTTATTATTCAAAAATTTATAAGCAAGTGGAAATTTGTGAAATCTTTGAGACTGAAATTTTACTTGAAGAAATCCTACCACGGATCGATTTCTCTTGCAGCAGCAATTTGGTTGTCAGCTCCATATAACTACTTTGGGAAAGATGAAGCATTGGCCTTGGTGGCTTCAGCGAGTACTTGGATCTACATGGAGGGGGCTTTGGGGAAGGCTCTTATGATGGTAATCTGAGTGCAACAAGTTGCCTAATTTATGGATCATCATAAGTGTTTCGACTATCGGTGCCCAAGAGAGGGTTAAGAGTAATAGTACATTTAGAGTGTGGGCGTCTGGTTTACCTGCTCTAGTTGTGGGTATCATAGTAGAGCGATGATATGATTCCACAAAAATTTGTGGGAGGTGATCGCAAGCTGAGTTCTCACTTATCAAGGCAGTCTTTCTATTAGGCTTGGGTACCTATCCACGGAGATTGAAGGCTTCAAATATTCGTGCATTCGTGTGAAGGGTCGATTGTGGTACCTAGATAGAACCCTAGTGAAGGCCGGCTTGATCATGGTGTCCCGAGATAAATTAATCATGATGATTGTGTTTTTATGATTTAAAATTCGCATTATATGATCTATTGAGGACTCTCCCGAGTACGGTTGGGGTCAGGTGGGCTTATTAATAAGCAAGATCTGATGAAAATAACTAAACTCCCTATGTGCCTCTTTATGTAATGCAAACGAATTATCAGCTGCTCTGAAAATTTTATTAATTTGATTTTTGGCTTCTATTGGTAATCTTCGTCCAATTTATTGGTTTGGCATCCGGATCAAGCATGAAATTTGACACTCTTGCAATCAATTCTTGGATCAAACTTTGATTATTTTACTTGAAATTAATCGGTGTAATGGAGTCAGATCCAACATTTTATAGCATTGAGGTTCCCACTTCACAAGTCTATCTTAAAAGCTATTATTTGGAAAACTCGACCATGATTTTAGAGCCACATTATTTCGTGGCAAACATAAAGATATCAAACAAGGATTATGTGTCAAACATACTTCACTATTGGAAGTGGTTTGAGAAGGTTAAATACTAATTTTCTTATGCCGTGTAAGTATTTATTGGATTGTAAAACTTTAATTAGCTTCGTATTATTTTATTTCAATTGAGCTTGGAATTTATTTGAATGAATTGAATTACTTGATTAGCTTACTTTTTAGCGAATGATTAGACTACAATTGAGAGGTTTTTTTTATAAAAAAATTCAACATTATAACCCTTCTTTTCTTTTTATTAGTGTATTGTTAAGTGTTTATGTGCTCCATGGATGTAATGATTACATTAATGATTCAATCTATGCTTGAGTTGATTAACATTTATACCCATCAATTTATTAATTAAATTTTATTTTGATCTCCATTCATGAATTTAACCAGATCTAATTATGCTTATACCTTGTTGTTCTAGGATTCAGAATTATTTTTCTAGTTATTCTTACAACCAACACATGGATTGGAGACAAAAAAGTATTTATTAGTACAGATTCTAGATTTTTAGAAGAAGATTATATGACAAGTGATGTTTACTGTATGAATTATATATCACAAGTATTACTTTTCTTAGGCACATAGATTTGTGGTTTGTATTTGTTTATGCTTTAGTTATTGATCGGGTTTAAAAATGTGGGTGCATGAGGCCCGGGACACGAGGCAATGTCGGGCTTAAGGAGGTGGGACGGAGCCCGTGTCGAGCTCGGCCCTTGGTGGGCATCCCTGACTGAGGCCCAGCGAGGGCTTGATTCACCTTTTCAAAAGGTTGGTAATATAATCAGCCCAAGAATTCGTATTAAAGGAAAATACCCAATTTCCACCAATTATGGAAATAGGATATTCCCTAATTATTGCCTTAATCAGTTTACGATAAGGAAAGAGAATCTCTCACCCAATGTGAAAAATATCGTATCATCGTCGGTAAGTTATCGCGATCACCCGTTATAAATACGAGGTCACCCGTTGGGTAGAGGAATACGCACAAAAATTCATGCATTAAGTAGTTGATCTTCTCTTCCACTGGAAAGACCTGACTTAGGCATCAGAGAGGCAACGGACGATCCTCGCTAATCCTTTTTGTTTCTTATTTTTGCTTGAGAGGCAGACATCAGCGTCGATGAGCGAAGCAACAATTCCGGCCAGCTCCGGCCGGTTCCCGGTTGAAAAAGCATCATCGATTTGGTGCGGGTTTGTAGGAACAACAGTTCCTTTACAAATAAAGATGATCTCTCAATGACTGATAGTATCAACCGAAACCGCGAGCAGAGACTCGCCCGATCCCTAAGGATGTAAGACTGACAAGGCGACTGGATAGTCGACCTCCGGAGGCTGCTAGAAACTGCACTCGATGCCAGGCGAGATGGGCGCTCAGTCTCCTGACCAACGTCTTTTGAAAGAGTTGGAGCAACTCACCAGACAAATGCAACGCCCCCGGGAGGCAGCGGGGCTGAGAGGCGAGCCCCTTACCGAAGGGCAGCCCAACACCTCGGCCACCTGAAGCGGATGAAGGGCTTAGCCCGAGGCTACGGGCATATTGATCCGCCTGAGCCCCTGGAGAGAATCGCAATGAGGAGAGCATGGTAGGGACCTTGAGCGATGGACCCATCCGCATCAGCGAGGAGAAAGCGGGGAAGCGGTCATGGGAGGCGAGAGGTTCGAGGACGTCAGCAGGCTTAGCCATGAAGGAAGCGGTAGAAATTGAGCTCCGGTCTCTGTGAACCTTTGTTGGTACCAATATTGAAATCCACTGTTCACGGTAGAGGTCTTTGCACTTCCCTCTTGGCAAAATTAGAATCTTGCATGAATCAAACGGTCGGCCAGACGAAAGACCCCATTGATCACCTCCATACATATAAGAACCAGATGGAGCTGCACGGATATCAGGACCCCATATGGTGTAGAGCCTTTGCTATCACACTAAAGGGCCCATCATTGGCTGGCGCGAGACTCCATTGTCTTCATCTGCAAATCGTTCACGAGCTCCATCTTGTCGCCTCCACTTTATCGAGACCAGGGACGTCTGAAGCAAGTTATCACCTTCGACCATAAAGCGAGCTCGCGAGGAGAGCTGAGGTCGTATGTCAAAGATTGATGCGAGAGTCGTTAAAGTGGATATTCCGGCCGAAAATTCGCCATTACGGCTTTTCATTGCGGAAGTGGGGTGTGGTCAGAAGACTGAATGTTCTCCATCTCGAAAAGAACCCTCGGCAGGTATAGTAGGGGTCCTTGCAAGCAGAGTATATCAACGATTGAAGAATCCCTCTTATCTGTGAAGGGGCTCTTCTAATCGAAAGCCGAGGCGTGGCGGGAGCGAAGCCACAGGAGGCGGGCGTACGAGGGACGGATCCCGAGGGAGAACAGAGAAAGCGAGAGCGATCCACTAAAAGACGGGGAACATCGAGGGCGCGGGACCACCTCGACTGAGCTACGTGTGAGTATTCTGTAAGCTGATACACCCCCTTTAAGCCTCAGTGTCACAGGTCTTACGAGAAGTGCAACATGAAAAATTTATGAGGTGGCCATCTTAGATAAAGTTAGACCCAACAAAAAGAGACAATACCAAATACTGTGAGTTCCATAGGGATCATGGACACTGAACCGATGACTGCATCAAACTGAGGAAAGAGATTGAATACCTGATTCGATGTAGACATCTTTCTTCATTACGTGGCCTCGAAGGCGAAGAATAAGGTCAAATATCACACGCCTCGTCAAGCCCAACTTGACTCGGCCTGGTAGCCTTTGGGGAAAATCCGCGTGATCTACGGAGGGTTGCGGGAGGCGGAGAGTCCGGCTGACCCGGGAAGGCCCACACAACGCGGCATCGGATCGAGGAAACATTAGGAAGTCTGAAGCGGGTATCCAAGCTTCCTCATTTGGATACTACCATAACCTTTTCGAACTTCAGGCTTGTAGGCTACTAACATCCCCATGACGATCCGCTTGTGATAAAGGTTGTAGTAGCCAATAAAACGATCTACAGGGTCCTTGTTGACAACGGAAGCTCGGCTGACATCATCTTCGCATCAGCTTTCGACAAAATGGATATTGGAAGGGAGAAGCTAGAGCCAATCAATGCCTGCCTACGTGGGTTCTCTAAAGAAAGAGTGTTGCCCCTAGGGTCGATAAAGCTAGTGCTCACTTTGGGAAACCCCGATGCTAGGCTACAACAATAGTAAGATTTCTCATAGTAGATTCCTATCGACTCTGACATGATATTCTTGGTACGAGCCACTACTCTCTTAATACCATAAGAGACCATCCTAACATCACATGGTTATAAAATTTCTACCAGCGCAAATGGAGTAGGAATGGTCGAGGAAACCATCGCATGGCAGGGTGTTACTCGACTTCAATGAAAGCGAAAAATGGTCGGCTTGACATCTGTATGGATGAGCTTGGCGTGCGAAGCGAGTAAGCACCCGACTGCGCCCCTCAGGAAGGAGACTAAGAACTGTCTGACTTGGCGACCGTCTAGATTTTACCTCATCTACATAGGATCTAAGCTAGCTGAAGACATCAAAAACCCTCTCATCCGTTTTCTAAAACAGAACATGGAGGTATTCGCTTGGAAACAGGAAGACATGGGCGAGATCGACTCGGCAGTGATCACCCACAGGTTGAACATCAGTCCCTCCTTTAAATCGGTCAAGCAAAAGAGAAGCAGTTTTGCCTCGAAAAGACAGAAGGCAATTAATGAAGAGGTCAGCAAGGTCCTCAATCAGTCGGAGGTAGAATATCTTGGTGGTTGTAGGCGTTATTCTCGTCGAAGCGAATGGAAAGTGGCGGCTTTACATCGATTTCACATATATCAGGGCTTGCCCAGATAACAAGCTCACACGCCAGTTGACCTCTGGTGGATGCCACGATAGGTCATGAACTCCTCGGCTTCATGGGCGTCTTCTCTGTTCTGTCGGATCATTATGGAACCAACTGACGAGGAGCCTGTTCGTCAGCTGGGCGAGGAACCTGCGTATCAGTGATGCTCTTTGGGTGAAGAATGCGAAGCCACCTACCAAGGTTGGTGAGCGAGATGTTCCAAACAGAATTAGACATCTATGGAGGTATATATAGATGACATGTTGGTAAGATCGGTAAAGTAGGCTCCACGCGTAACCCGCAAGCGCAGAGGCATTCAGTCCTGAGAAAAGCTCTGATATGAAGTTAAACCCAGCCAAATGCGCCTTAGTCTCATTGGGAAGTTCTTGGGTTTTTATAGTCATGACGAAGGAATGAAGCAAACCCAGACAAGATAAAGGTCGTGCTCGAAATGCTGCCACCTTCAAACGTTAAGGACATTCAACGCTTGACAGGAAGAATAGCTGCGCTGAGCCGCTTTGTGTCTAAGGTAAGCGGCAAATGTCAGCCTTTCTTTTAGGTTTTGAAAAAGGCCTTCCAGTGGGATGCACCTTTATGAGCCATTCGACTTTTCAGAAACCTACACAGGCTCCATGTTCCTAACGAGCTTTTAGGGGCTCACTCCTCTACACTGGCTGGATTTGGACTTCTCAACTAGTCTTGCCTTGGTCGGAAGAAACGGGACCGAGAGTCACGACAACCGGTCTACTATTGGCAGCCCAAGCTGCGAGAGGAGCCCGGAGGAGGTATCAGATGGAGAAGCTGATCCTAGCGTTGGTAGCTACATCCAGAAAACTTCGACCTTACTTCAGCTCATGCGAGTCGAGAGTCTTGGCGGAAATGGAGTAAGACGAATCTTGCTTAAACCCGAGAAACCTCTAGAGAAGGGTGATAAAGTGGGCTATAGAGCGAGTGAGTTCAACATTAGGTCTGAACCAAGGACAATAGTAAAGAAATGAAGTCTTGAAATTTCATCGCAAATTCACCAATGTAGTCTACAGCTTCTGTGGCAGCGAAACCTCCAAATCTGGAGATTATGTCGTGGGCGGGGCCTCGATACTAAGGAAGCGGTGCGGGTGCGATCGACACTCTCGGAAATGGGATAGATGTGGGAATGCGCCCTCGATTCGGCTTGAGCCTCGATAACGAAGGCCCAGGTAACAGAGGTTGTCATAGTTGAGGATAACCTCGCCCACTTTCCAGTAGACGAATCGGTGAAGTGGCGGCTGACTCCCGGTGGTGGTAAAGCGGATAGAAGACACCTCTGAAGCCGAGGTTAGAAGATGATCCTATATCTCGAGAGGTCTGAATTTCTTAAGAAGTTCGTACGAGTTCGGGTGAGCATGTACGAATGAGGAGAATTCATTTGGTGCCTTGTGGCCTTGACCTCACAAGAAGACACAGGTGGCGATACTTGTTGAACACCTCCCGGAGACCTCGAAGCATCAACAAGCGGATAGAATCCTCCTGTGGTGTTCGAGGCCATTTGGATGGACCCCATCTGGGATTACTTGAGTGGAAGGTACATTCTTAGGCGACCTAAAGAAGACATCAAACTCAAGCAGGTCGGCGAGTTCAGTTCATCGAGGGACCCTTTATAAATGAGGTTTCTTTACGCCCATTCTTAAGTGCGTAGGAAAGGAAGATGCCAACTACATACTCAGGGAGGTACACGAAGGCATCTGTGGCAACCACATCGGAGCTCAGACCTTAGTAGGAAAAACCTTGAGAGAAGCGAGGTACTATTGGCTGATGCTTTCGAAGCCTTGACATAATTGGTTAGAAAATGCAAAGCTTGTCGAGGGCATGCGAGATCTCTCATCTCCCATTTGGTACGTGACGTCGAGTCCTGTGCGTGGCGCTGCACCGATGGTGAGGCTGAGCATATTGGGACCCACCCATCGGAAGGGACACGATCTGGTTATCATTATGGTTGTGGTTATTTTGCCAAATGGGCTGGTCGGCTCGGCGACAATCCTGAGAGCAGGAAGGTGCGTAACCGTCTGGCGTTACATAATATGCGGATTCGGGATTAGAGGTCTCGTAATCGATAATGGGAAGCAGTTCGACAATCTAGTTTAGGATTTTGCGCCGTTTTTGAATCAAGAACTACTACTCGTCCCGACTCATCTGCGATCCGATAAGGCAAGTAGAAGTCACTTATAAGAGACTCCAGCGTAGAAAACTAAGTGGAAGATCCCAAGGAAAATGGTAGAGTACCTCCCAGGTGTTATGGGCACCGCAGAACTACGTGTAAGTCGACAACTTTCGAGAAGCCACTATTAAGCTACGGCCTTTGGCATCAAAGCGGTAGCTCACTATTGAGGTTGGATTACGAGGAGGCATAGCGCACCGAGGAGGAGTTTAGAACCGGTGTAGCAGGAGCTGTGGCTCGGATTACGAACATAGCTGCTCGGGGTACAGTAGCCCGTGGGCCATGTAGCTCGGGAGCCCGGGTAAACCATGTGGGCATGGCTGCTCGAGGGAGGCGAAGGGCCCGCGGGGCCGTGTAGCTCGAGGCCGATGGCTTGGATTACGAGGCATGGCGCTCGGGAGGCTGAAAGTGGCCACGAAGCCATGGCAGCTCCCGAGAACCCCGGTGGCTCGTTTTTGAGTTTAATTGCTCGAAAGGAAGATAGCTGAAGGCCAGTAGCCCTGGTAGTGCTTGGCTCGGGACCCGGTAGCTCGAATTACGAAACTGCTTACTGAAAGAGCCTGTATCAGCCCCGAGGCTAGCCAGTTTAGAGTTCGCGGCTGAGGCTGCAGGCGGCGACTCAAGTGGCAAACAATGAAAGGCCGATAAGGTAATCGATGAATCTTTGTATATCGGCGAAAAGTCAAGGTTAGAAGCGTCACAAAATCGAGGCTCGCTCCACGATATTACGAAGGTTAAAATAAAAAATCTGAGTTTCACGGGGAAGTCGGGCCACGACTTTGCGGAAGTAGAAATTCAGCGAAGCCCAGCGGACGAGGAAGAAATTGCCTCGGAGGAACGAAGATCATCGACGAGGATCACGATCAAGGGCCCGCAAAGCACCTCGGCACCCCGTCGGCCTCGACCTCGGAAGCCGTCATACACCTCCTCATCAGTGGATGTTGAACTCTAAGTGCAGGAAAGCTCGGGAAGCCTGCGTTGGAAAGCCAGCCACCGACCGGTAGGTGCGGTCCGCGTCTTTGAGCTGCACTATCACTTCGCCCCTCCAGGTTAGCAAAGCCTCCACCGCCTCTCGAGTCCATCAAAGCTTGTCGAGCTCCTCTGTCAAGCGTTCCACGGAGTTTCCGGCCAATGAGAGCCTCTTAGGGCAGGTCAACTGGCGTCACTTTGGCGCCGCAGGTCACCCCTTGATAGCTGGCTACGGCCGGCCGTAGCTCTTCTTCGGAGACCTTCACGTCCTTCCGGGCCTTCTTTTCTTTATCCTCGGCCCGCGCCCTGTTGTCGAGCATTCTTTAGGTGCGGACACGTGGCCTATGACTCCTCGGTCCCGATCCCCTTAGCCTGAGGCTCGGCGGAGCCACTCTCGGAGGTCGAGCAACCTTAGCCTTATAGGCTTTGTCGCCTTGGCGGAGCCCTTGTGGGTGATCCTCCTTGCCGGACAGCACAAGTAGTAGCCACTACGAGGACAAGAAGGTCAGTTCTTTCGCGGAAGCAGTAAAGGATGTTGGAGGCGCTTGGATGTCTGTTGTTCCACTGAGAGCGGAAGGCCGGGCCTCAGCAGCGGACTGAGCGTCCGCCTTCACTGGTCGAGATCATGAAGGATGGAGAAATAAACCCGATTGAGCTCCACATGAAAGCGAGAGAGTCCTCACCCCTACGACACCAAAGCGTCCCTCCTCACCTCATCCCGGCATTCTGCGGGAGGGGCGCCCAATGATGTGGGACTCGAGGCAGGAAATAGGAAGGGCAGAAGGGGCTCGGCTACCTCCCAAGAGTCTCCAGCTCAGGAGAGGAGATGGCGGATGAAGGTGAGGAGGCCCCCACCTTTGGGTGCCTCAGACGGGCGGCCCTCGAGGGTGCGAGTTTCCTGTGCACCTCCTTTTCTTCTTTGCCGGCACCTCGAGGCCCCGAGACAGGAAGCTGCTCTCGGTAGGCTTCGAGATAAAGGCTCCCAGCTTGAGGTGAAGAGGACTTTGACGAGGGGGGTAAAGGCTTCATGGCGAATGGGAGAGGTCTCGGAAAGGAAGTCGGGCGGGGCCTCGCAGGCGCCGGGAATATCCGGCTGTGAGCTCGGAATAGGCCGTGGGCGCGCAGCCAACCAGCTTCCTCTCTTTGTCTTTAGGGTGAGACCCGGGTAGGAACACTGAAGGCCCTTGACCCCGAGAGCGATGTTAGAAATATCCTTATAACCTTTGAAGCCGAGGGCCAAACTAAAGCAAAGGGGAGCTCACATAGGTTCTCAGGAGTAGTCCAGACGGTCGGAACGCCAAGTGTGTCCTCCCGGTCAAAGGGATTGTACTCCCAATGACGGCCATTGACAAAGAAACAACGTTCCTTTTAGTACTTGTGGGAAGACGGAAGGTTCGAAATAATCAACTTGGCGTTGGAGCGCTTAGAGATATAAAGAAATCCTTGTGACCTCCTTTATCTTTGAAGAAGTCTAAAATGGGAGCTTTGTTAGGAACACCAGACCTCTGTCCCTAAAATGACAAGCGACCTACGGAGATACCACAGAAGTTTGGAAAGGCGAGAAGGGCAGACATTAAATCTTTGCATAACCCACACTTTTTATAAGGGATGTAAAGGAAGTGAAGCCATTCTTGAAACGCCACCTGAAGCACACCATCTTGGGCACTTGAATGACGTGGGAGGTCGATGCGTCGGGGCGCAAACTACGGACTGACGGGGGGCGATCTGGGAAGCTCTGAGTCTCACCATGAAGGTTGACTCATTTCTGACTGCGGCTCGACCAGGATGTCAGTTTCACTAATTTTCCTTACCGCATCCCGAGGGAAGGAGGTTCCCTTGGGGCGGCCCAGATGGACCGCCTGGCCAAGCGTCGGACTCACCCACCCATCCCCTCAGAATTTAGACACGATTGGAATTATTACTCCACACATCACAGCGAAATAAATACGACCGGGACCCATGGAGATATATGAGGCGGAACAAGGAAAAATCGAAGAAATAATCACGAGAGAACCTCGACCCGAGCCGAAGCCACACAAACCTCGAAAGACCCCGAACCTAAAGAGCGAAAGAGAAGAAAAGATGTACTAATCGGAATCGGAATGAGAGAATGACCCCCAGCGAGATATCGAGGAACCACCAAAAGTATGCAGACAATGGTCGGACAAATTTCAAGAAAAAAGAAGCCCCGAGCTTGTAAGTAACTTGAAACGAGAACACGGTCGCAAGCGGTTAGAGAGGGCGTTTTAAGGAAGCTAGAAGCCACTGTTGAAATAAAGTGTGAAAATCGAAAAGCCGTCATTATCCTGGCGTTGGACGGCTACAAAGCCCTAATCAAACCTTCCCTGAGTAGCCACATGGGAGTCACACCTGATCCAAGAAGCGGTACAACCCTTGCCAATACTCGCTTTGGTCGGTGGGACGACGTCGGGTTTGAAATAATAGGCGTAGGCCCGGGACCTGACCTAAATGTTGTTGAAGCTAAGGAGATTAAGGAGTAGGTCTAGTATCAGAGCTTGGCCCCTTGGTGACATCCCGAAACCACAGACTGAAAACAGGGCCAAATTCTCCTTCAAGGATGGTAATATAATCGTCCAAAGAATTAGTGATAAAAAGAAGAATACTTAATTTCACGATTATGGAAATAGGATATTCCTAATTATTATATAAATTATCCCTTATTAATCAGTTCGATAAGAAAATCCCTCACTAATGGGAAAAATATTAGTGTCATCATCAACTAGAAATTTATCATGATCACCCATTATAAATACCAGGCCACCCCATCGGTGAAAGGTACGCACAAAAATTCATTCCCTAAGTAGTTGATCTTCTCTTCCACGGGGAAAGAGCCCGACTTAGAGCATCGGAGGAACAGCAGTGATCCCGCCAATCCTTTTTGTTTCTTATTTGCAGAGGAGCCCGACATCCAACGTCCCGGCGGTGGCCAGCCAATTCTAAGTAGTACCAAACCAGTTTGGTTGAAAAACATCCTCCCGATTCATAAATTAAGTAGAAAATCTTGAATAGTTTTTCTTGGTCCTTTGTTGATTCAACACCTAAAATGAATTTTCAAATCATTCTTATATCCCATCCTCCTCATGATTCGAACAACAAAGTTCCTACAAACAGTTTCTTAAAATCTCAAGCCAAAAATACTTGGATCGTAGTTCTAAGGGCGCACCAAAAAAATTTAGACAAGTTTTCAAACTTTTGATTTTGAATTATTTTTGTAAAGAGGCACCCTCAAGAATTATCTTGCTTTGAACTCCTAAATGATTCTCGTTTGGTAGTCTTAACAAAATTAAATTGATTTAAAGGATGAGTTCCTGATTTATAGCCCATCATGTCCCCAAGCTCATGTGGTAGAGATTTCAACGTTTTAAAAGGCAGGGCATAGGGAAGAGCGAGTCCGGTTCAGTCCTAGTGAGGACAATTTACTATATAATTAACTAAAGTATTTAGATTTAAAAATCTTTCTAATTTATAATATTTTGCTTGATGAATATAAACAACTATGAAGAAGAATATGTCATGAGTTATGATAATGGTTAATGGGTTAGGTGGACAGGAAATGGACCAACTTGAGTTTCCAATAGAATAGAATCTTCCAACAATATAATGCAAGTGAAATAGATGTCATAAAAACAACAAGAAAGGTCCACTAAATGAAAATGTAAGAATTTTATGTGAGTACACTTGAATGATTCTCAATTTTAACCCTTTAAAGAATAATAGGGAGATAATGAGCTAAAATATGACTGTTGTATAAAAAGCCAATTAGTTAATTAAATGCATATTTAACTAATTGTGTCATTTAATATAATGCCACGATATAGAAGTATATGGGTGATCAATCAATTACCTAATTGAAATGTCTTTGCGTACTACATGAGAATGGATATCTTAGTGATTTTGTTTTTACATGAGCGTATGGAAACATATTTTTTAATATATCCAAAAAATAAAAATAAAAACTAATTTATAAAATGTAAAACTGTAATAGAAAAATAGAAATTTAATTTATATTTTACAAAGGTATTTATTTATTTATTTATTTTGGATTTGGGAACATAAAAGGTGTAATTCATTTCCAAAATAATTTTTAATTTTTCTACTCTTCCTTTTCCCATAAATCATCCCAAAAAAAGCTGCGTGAAGGTTGAAAAGTTTTATGAACTTTGGAAGTTGAAAGCAGGGTGGATTTCATGAAACATGGGAAGATTGAATAGGTGGAGCAAATAAATTTCTTTAAATAGTATGATGCTTAAACTTATTCATACCTGTTTCAGTCTCCATTTCTTCACAAAAACTTCCGATAAATATATGCTTCTTTAAAGAAAGAAAATCTGTTTTTCATGACTTGGTCTGGTACATGTTAATATGTTTATATTATTCGTGTATTGTTTGAATTTCCTTACATTAAATCCATGCAACATTTATTTTCTCCTGTTTTCTTAGATGGAAGGGAAGGCGTGGAAGATCTCAGCCTCAGATCTTCTGGTTGATATCTTTAATAGAGTTGGGATGGAGTCACTACTGTTGGATGTTCCCTTGGTATAAAGCTAGCCTCAATCCAATGTGCTGGCAACATCTTATTTTTCCTACATCTTACTTCAAACTTCATCAAATATTAAATGAGATGTTAGAAAGGTTAGAGATGAAAAATCAAGAAGACTTATCCTTCCTGCAGTGTCTGATTCATTATTGGCCGTGAGTTGTGGAAATGCTACAATCATCAAACTCCCAATTGCTGAGAGGCGATGCAGTATGTTCACCAAAACAGTAGGCATCTCTACTTCTGTTATTATATTTAAAAAAAAGTTATCCTTTTCACTTTGGTTCAACAAAACAATTATTACTTTTAATGACCTTTGATTGAAATCTGTATAGTAATGGAAAGAAAAGAAAAATAATGGAAAATGATTTTTCTTATTTTTGTATTTACTATATTGAAAATACAAAGAATATAAATATAATCAAAATTGTCATCTACGTATATAAATTTTTTCAGTCAACATATAGAAAACAAATAAAATGACTTTTGAATAAATATATATAATTAATTTATTAAATTTTAACCTTTTTTTATTTTCTTAAACTCATGCCTGCTATACCTATTTTCTTTTCTGTTGTTTTCTTTTCTTAGTACTTTTGACTTCCCAAATGAGCCTAAAATTTCTCATAATTGATAAAGTTGCTTCATATGAAATGAAATCTGATGTGTAGGTGTCCCCAGATTGAAAGCTTTCGATAAGGTTCATGTGACGAACTTACCAACTTTGTCTTTAATTTATATGCAAGTGGAAAAATTTGGAGATGCTAACACTAGGGAAATATCACTTGAAAGAAATAGTAACACAGATCGGACTTCAATGCAACAACTTCATTTCTCTATCGCTCCATTTAGTACTTTGGGAAAGATGAAGCATTTGCCTTGATTTCTTCACTTCCAAAACTTAAATACTTGGATCTACATGGAGGAACCATAGACAAGGAAGCTGTTGTGATGATATTACAGGGTTGTAAACAACTTGTTCATTTAGACGTTAGTAATAGTTTTGGTTTCAATGAAGATGATTTTGAGATGTTAGAGCTTGCTTCATATATTCCCTCATCTGTAGGGTTCTTACGTAAAAACCCAGATTGGCCATATGCTGATTATGCAGTTGATGCTGATGACTTGATTGTTATAGATTATTACGATTACGATTTATGGTAATCTATTTGAGGATATATGAATACATGTGTTCTAGTTTGCTAGGCAATAGCCCCTCTGAAGAACTCCTATTTTTCCCTCTTTGTATGATGTAAGAAGAATTATGATCTGAGTCGAAAAATTGAACAGCGTATATTTATTATGTTTGACTTCTATCTGTAATTTTCTACCCATTTGTTGATTTGTTGTCTAGATCAATCATGCATGAGCAATGTTCTATGATCTACTCAAACTTAAAATAATTTAACACTAAAATTCATTAATAGTACATTAAAAATGCATTAGTAGTGAATTAAAAAATGTATTATTAGTCCACAATCTTAGCTCAATTGGTTATAACATCAATGTTAAAATAGTTGGACATTTAGAGGATGGTTTGGAGTCTCGCGAGCAATTTACTAGGTATTACGAGTTATTAACTTTAAAAAATGCACTATTAGTTCTAAGAAAAATTGCTAAAAAAAAATGATTTATTATGTTTAGTCATCTTAATAGAAAAATATCAAGAAAATCAAATGTAAATAAAATTATTTCTAAACTTACATATATATTGTTTAATCTCCTTTATAATGATGAATTAAAATAAATAAAATGAGTTTGAACTAACAAAAAATAATATATAGTTTTATTTTCCTTCATTTTTTTCTTTTCTTCTTTATTTTCTTTTCATATGTTTTTCTTCCAAGACAAAGTACAAAATTGATTCTTTGCACAAGAACTAAAAAATAAAAAGAACGTTAAAATGAATGTTTTTTGGTCTAGTTTATTACAAAAATGATTACAATACACAAAGAATTAGTTGTTTACAATGAATTTTCATATAAAACAAAATAGAAAAAAAAACCCTCAGTAGCTCTTTTGGTACAGAAGAATACATATCTATAATAGATTAGATAAAAATGTGAAAAATTTATAATAATAAACTAAGTAATAAATCATACATTATTTGAAAACAAATTAGTTCTAATCTTAAAAACGATTTGACAGAAAAAAATATATATATAAAAGAAAAACTAGTTTTTCCATAATTATTTTGAAAATAAGATGATTTTTTTTGGAAATATGAAGAATAAGCTAAAAATTTGAAATATATACAAATGCTATATGTTTAAATTAGTTATCTATTCAAATTCTCAAATAAAACATAATTCAATTTAGAAACAACTTCAAACATAGCTGTCAGTACAAAAAAAAACTGTTTTAAAACATTTTCAGACACTCAGTCATAAAAAATTTGAATTCTTTTCTACTGTTCTCTTTTTTTCCCATAATCATCCTAGAAAAAAGCTGCATCGGGAAGGTGCAAAGTTGTATGAACACTGATCGAAAGGAGACAGAAGTTTTAAAACCAGAAACACATATAGGGAAATTAAGGTGGTTAAATAAATCTCTTTAAATAGTTAGATTCTTAAACTGATATTTACCAACCATTTTAATTAAATCTCAACTTCATCAGAAAAAAAAAAGAAGGTAAATATGTCTCTTTCAAAGAAGAAAATATGTGTTTCATGAATTGAGCATGGATCTCTAATCTTTGTTGCATTTAGTTTAAATTTTAATTGGTACAATAAATCATAAAAAAAAAATTTCTTTCATTTTCTAATATGGAAGGATGAAATGGGAAGATCTAAGTAAAGACCTTTATGTGGATATCTTTAAGAGAGCTGGATTAATGGAGTCATTGCTATTGGATGTTCCTTTGTATGCATGTAAAACTTGGGAAAAATTCAATTTTTCTGAAAAATGGTAAAACGGTAATTTCGGTTGGAAACCGAAATTTTCTAGATCTCGGATGACGAAACGGACTTCACCATTGAATTCTTCTCAAGAAATCTAGTTACCTTGTCGAATTTGCGGTAGTGTAGAGATAGTCAAAATATTTTTACAATTTTCTGGGTGATAAGTAATCAATGACTCAAGGGATGAGATTTTTACGAAAATCTCGGAAGTCAGGAAATGGATTAAGCTAAGTTCATTTAGAATAAATTGAACTGAAAATAAATCAATTGTTTCGAGGCAGAAACAGACCCGAATAAGAGATGGACACATGGCGCAATGTGAGCCATGTATCCAAACTTAAAAAAAGAAAAAGGAAAAAAAAAAAGAAAAGAAAAGAAAATCAAGAAAATTAAGAAAAAATGTGAGGATGACAAGTGGCAAAGGAGGAAAGTAGTGGGAAGTTTCCCTCACTTTTTTTATCCATTCGGGTAGGACAGTCAAAAAGAGAAAAGAGAAAATGAAAAAAGAAAAAGAGAAAAAGGAAAATGAAAAAAAAAAAAAGAAATGAGAAGGAGAGTAAACAAAAGGAATTCGGTGGATAAGAATGAGAGGAGGAGAAAAAGAAAAAAGAAAACGAGGAAAGGGGAGGAGAGAAAAGAAATGGATTTGGAACATGCAGCAGTATAGGCTGATTAAAGCAGATCTCAGGCTCGATGGGCATGGGTTTAGATCATGCATCCATTGTGCATTTTGATGAATAAATATGTGTGATATGTGCATGATATGGTGTCATATATTGTAAATCATATACTTGGTAAATAGTATATGGGAAATAAGTATAATGTATGTTAGTGGTGACATATGCACTACTAATTGAGTAAAGAGAAAGATACCTCAATTTACTATTTGACTTATGTAGATGGCAAGTCGAGGAAGATGACGCAGGGGTCGACCACGAGGCACTCCATCTATGTTTGATCAGCAGGCCTTTGTTGAGGCCATGGTGCTGTAATACACCATGCCACGAGGCTACTTCTTGTTTGCGGGGAGTCGAAAGGGGCGAAGTAACTTCCAATGGTTCACGACACATCATCCTCGGCATTCACCGGGAGGGATCAGTGTTAGCTGATCATTGGTTTTGACAGTTTAGGAAGGGGATTTTGGAGGCTATGGAAATTACTCCAGATGCGCTACGAAAAGAGGATAAGGCTAGCCATTGGGTTATAGGGTGAATCACATGTATGGTGAGATTGAGTTCTGATCTCAGGATCAGGCGATGACATGGGGAGAGTTCTTAGAGCACTTCATGGATAAGTTTTTCCCAGCATCTGCTAGGCATGCAAAAGCTCAGGAGTTCCTTGAGTTGAAACAAGGAAGTATGATTGTGCTCAAGTACATAGCCAAGTTCACCGATTTGGCATGTTTCAGAGATGATTATGTAGCCATAAATATGGCCAAGGTGAGGGAGTTTGAGGATGGCTGAGTTGTCCATCTGGGAAGACGAGATTGTAGGATTCTCCAGCAAGACATAAGACTACAGTATCTAGGGATGGCCATGCCGTAGAGAGGGATAGAGGATGCACGGAGCATCAGGATGCAGGTCTTAGTAACAGAGAGAGAAGAGGGAGGGGACTTGACACTTCTTCTAGTTCGGGAAATAAGAAAAAGACTTCTATCCCATAAGGATTTTAGATACGGGACCACGGTTGTGGGGCCAAGGCGAGACCCGGGGCTTCTGGTGGTGGCTGTTGGCATGTTTCCATTGCCATCGGCCGGAAATGTGAGCGGGGTTGCCCTCGCGGTGAGATCGGGGTTCGGGACAACACAATCGATCATCGGTGGGACGTGGACACGATTCGTTCTTTCTCACCCTAATGCGGGCTGGGGGACCGATGTCGGTCCTGGGGTCTTGCATAAGCACCTTCTTCGATCTGAGCCGGGCCCAGACCGGGGTATGGGTTGAGGTCCGAGTACAGCTCACGGCGAGACAGGGGCAGGGCGTGTTTACGCCATCACCTCTGTTGAGCTAGTTGATGTTCGGTTATCGAGTATGTTTTCTATTATCTCGCCTATAGCCAAAAATATTGTTTGATTCTAGTGCATAGCATTCTTTTGTTACTGCATCTAGTGTGGATGTTTTGGGCTTCGAGGTAGAGACCTTGGAAAAGTCGTTACATGTGAGTTCTCCCTTAGGGACTAAGGTGAGGATTGATCAGTCAAGATTGTGAGTTAGAGATCTCAAGGATTCTACTCATGGTGGACCTTCGGGTGATGGATATATCGAATTTCGATGTCATTCTTGGCATGGACTGGTTGACGGCACACTAAGTTGTCATTGACTGTGATCGTAGGAGAGTTACTCCCTACACACAAGACGGGATTTGTGTTATGTTTTAGGGAGATAAGCATGATGCTTTACCCCGGTATCCTGCGGGCGCTCAATTAGCATGGACAATTGATGGATTGGCTAGCAAGCCTTACCCTGGAGGTGAGGTGGGGTGCAGGTGGTTTACCTTGGTTGGTTTGTGAGTATGAGGATGTTTTTCTGGAGGAACTACGGGGATTACCTCCGCACAGGGATGTAGACTTTGTTATTGAGTTACACCTTGGTACGTCGCCCATCTTTATGACTCCTCATAGGATGGCATCGGTTGAGTTGTAGGAACTCAAGGTCCAACTGCAGGAATTGTTGGACAAGGGTTTTATTAGACCGAGCACTTTACCATGGGGCGCTCTGGTTCTATTTGACTGTGCATTGGCTATCGAAAGTTGAACAGAGTTACGATCAAGAATTGGTGTCATTATCAGTTGATGACTTGTTTGATCGGTGAAAGGGATGAGTCTAAAGATAGACCTTCGTATAGGTTATCATCTATTGAGGGTTAAGGAGTCCAATATCCCTAAGACAACGTTTAGGACGCGGTATGGGCATTTCGAGTAGGATGCCGGGTCGGGACGAATGCTCAAGGCAAAGATTCACATGGATCTCATGCATAGGGTAGTATTTCAGCCTATTTGACTGGCTTACTGTCTTTGTTGACGACATCTCTGATCTACTCCCAAAAGATGAGGAGGGCTAAGGAGGATCATTTGAGGATTGTTCTCCAGACACTCAGGGACCATCAGTTGTATGCTAAGTTCGCAGTGCTAGTTTTGGCTTACTGGGGTGAAATTATTAAGACACGTCGTGTCGGCTTCGTGTGTGTCGCAGACCGAGAAGGTCGAGTCGTTACTTAGTCGAGAGGCTAGTTAGTCTTCGAGATAATGTGAGTTTCTTAGAATTAATCTAGGGTACTACAAGAGGTTCATCAGATTTCTCCCAACTAGCAGTCACCTATGACTAGATTGACTTGAATGGGGTTTAAGTTCGAGTAGAATCCTGTGTGAGCGGCATTACAGGAGTTGAAAGGGAGTGCTTGCTTCAACTCCTATTCTAATAGTTCGGGGAACAAAGATGAGGCGGTATCATGGATGTCAAGGATGGACTCGACGTGTTTCGACAGCCCAGAGGCAGAGCTTATGGTTCTAGAATACTAAAGAATCATGAGCGCACTACCCTACATGACCGGGAGTTACGGCCATATTGAATTTTAAAGATTTGATGTCATTACTTGTATGGTGAACAGTTTAAAGTATTTTTATACCACAAGTGTCTGAAGTATATTTTCACACAACGAGGCCTCAACATGAGGCAACGTAGATGGATGGAGTATCTAGGGAATTATGACTTCACTTTGCACACCACCTTGCAAGGCAAATGTAGGCTGATGCCTCAATCTAAGTCATGGGGAGTAATCGGCTAGTAGCTTCTGAAACGGCAGATGCTTGAGACTGCAGACAGCTAGACATCAGATATAGATCATGCCTGAGCTGCTAGGAGCTTGGTGGCTACGCCATCCTTACTGAGTAGAGTGATTGAGTCCTAAGGGCAGGACGCAGAGATATCGTCCATTAGGGACCGGGTACATTCATGTACGAGTAACAAAGGCTGGACCATCCACAAAGATGGTAGTCTTCAGTATAGGGGACCCCAATCGGCGCATCCGTGAAAGAAGATCCCAGAGAGTTCCACGCTTCGTTTGTTATATCAAGGTGGCACGAAGATGTACCGAGATCTTCGTCGCTAATATTACTGGAGCGGAATGAAGTGACACATTGGATATTTTATTCGACTATGTCTCACGTGGTCAGTGGTGGCTTAAGGCTAAGAATAGAAGCCGCAGGGCTATCACCCATTGTGAGGTAGCAGAGTAAGTGGGAGCACATCACGATGGACTTTGTGACCCACTCGCTATGGACACCACGCGGGTTACGATGTCAGCATCGTGGACCTGGCCACTAAGTCGGCACATTTTCTGTAAAGTATGGATGACTCACACTAGAGGAATTCTGCCATTGTATTCGAGAGATTTTCCTGTTACAATGAGTGCTGGGGTCTCTATAGTATCAGATCCTGTGTTTAATACACACTTTTGGGAGAGTTTTCAAAAGGCCACGTGGGACATAGTTATGAGCAAGGCAAGCCATCCGTAGACTGATGGTCAATCGGAGAGAACCGTAGAATAAAAGGACATGATGCACACAAAAAGAAGGTTACAGATTTTACTAGTAGCTAGGAGGAGCCTCGCTCTTAGTGAATCTCCGCCTACAACAATTACATCGGGGCGAGTATATAGTGGCACCCTATAAGGTTTTATATGGAAGCCCATGTCATCCCCCGATTTGTTGACAGAGATGCGGGAGAGCATTCCATCATTGGTCCTGATTCGATTCGAGACACTCTCTTGGAAGGTGGATTTGATTTAGAAGCGCCTTCTCACGCCTCCCCGTAGAGTCACAAGAGCTATGTTGACAGACGGGCGCCAACCTCTAGAGTTTTGTATGGTATCACATCTTCTTCGGTTATGATCAAGAGAAGTGTTCGCATTCTGCCGAGAGAAACTAGTGTCGAGAGTGACGGCCCTTCATACCAAGAGGACGGGGGTACGCTTGCATATCGATTAGGGCGTCACCACTAGTTTATCGTGTGTCCATGAGGTGTTCCATGTCTCCATGCTCCGTGGCATACCCATCCAACCTATGTAAAGGGATCGGGAGAGATTACTGGCCGATACTAATGGACCTTCGGCGGACCAACGGCATCTCGATCGTTTCGATTAGGTTTTCAAATGCAAGACCGCGGCGCTTAATGAAAGGTGTTAGGCAACACCGAGGAGCTGAGATGAGAGGCAACCTTCGGGGAACGCGAGGACATGACGGCCACCTATCCTCTCCATTCTGAGGATGAATAAGGGCGATCTAAAATTTGGAACTAGAATAAATATTGCATATGCATGTGTTGTGTGCAAGTGTGTGTGAATTTTGGGGATGAAAGTCTGTTAAGGGGGGATGAAAGTCTGTTGTGTCCCATTTATAGGGATTCATATTATTTAAAATCAAGCAGAGTCTCCTTGTTCCTGGGAGCTCTACCCAAAGATACAACCTCATAATAGTATAATCATAACCCATCCAGGGTCTCAACATAAGTAATATTGACCACACAAGGTCCATCTGTCCATATCCCCAATATACATCCCTTTATCGGGACCCATTCATTCATATTTAATTCTAAAATATGAGAATAAAAAACACTTATATATAGTCGTAAGAGTCCGACACGGTCTCTCTTACTATAATTACATACCCGAATTATTTAGACAACAATTTCCAAAATAATTTAGTTACAATTTTTTATACAAAATACTTTTTACAGTGAAATATCATACACATCGGCCTCCCTTCATAATCACGACCTCGTCTGAGCGCTTTCTCCCGTACAACTTTGATGAAAAGTTGGGTCCTACTGATCAAAGCAATGCCAAAGAGAAAAATTCTCTTACAAAGGCTACTTCCCGCCTAAATGTATTTTCTGAATGAAATGTAGTTTGATGTATGTATGCCATTGCATGTGCATTTAAAGTGAATAGCCATTATAGAGATTTAGCTTATGTTCCTAATCATATTCATTTCATGTTTTTATCCATTTTGATGGTCCTTCAAAATTATTTTTACATTTTATCTTATTGCTTTTTGAGCTCTTTCTATTTTCAGAAATAAAAGAAAAAAAGAAAAAAAAAGAAAAAAAAAGAAAGGAAACTAAATGTGTTTTCCTTATTCTTTAACAAAAAACAAATTTCAAAACTATAACCAAACAAGACTAAAAATCTTCAAAACCTTGGGATCAAATTAGATGTTCTCTATGGGAGCAACCAAAGATAAGTGATTGAAAATTACAGCTCTTAAGAAAATTCCTACTTTGATGAAAGAACTTTTGAAGGAAAAAATAACATATTTAAATAATATGTTCAACAGGTCACTCAAGGGTAATATAATATCATAGATTTATAATTGCCTGATGTGGATCTTGCAAATTAATATCCACATTCATATACTACAAATGAATTGGTATGTGAGCATGTGTTACAAATCTTTTCAATGCAATTATAAGATTACAAACGTATATTGGCTGGTGTCATAAACTGTTAGAATGTTCAAATTTTATTTAATGTTAATTCTTTTTATAAAAATATTTTATAGAATTAAGATATTATGTTATATTAGAATATTAGTATTCTATATAAAGAAAACATGAAATATCCTATAAATATTATGAGTCGGTATAGGAAAAAAAAGTTAGAAAGAGATTTGGTGTGTGCAGAAATATAAGGGTTTATAGATTGGAGATTAAAGGCAAAACGCATCACATTAGCTAAAAGTCATAAACCTTGGAAAAGTGTAAATTAAAATGAATATACATATTTAACAGCTTGTTAAATAAGTTCCCTAAGAAGAAGAAGAAAACAAAAGATAATCTGGTAACTTTGTTACTGAGGTAACCATGGTTTATTGAATGAATTACATTCTGGGGAAAGTTTGAATTTACACAACCTATATATGGTTCATTACATTAATCCGTAATTTTTTTTTCTTATTGGTAAGTATTTTACAATGTTTAACAATAAAATGTAAGAAGATCAATTATAGACAAAGATTCTTTGATACCAAGAACTTGTAAATCTATTATCGCAAAGACGCATACTTATAAAGTATATTGGATGGGTGTCAACTCAACCCCTAGTTTGCAGGTAATGGGGAAGATTTGCATTTGTTTAAAATACTTTAAAAGTTTTTAGATATTCCTAAAAGGCCTACTTTGATCCTAAATGTCTACTTATTTTTCCTTAAACATCTATTTATTTATTTAAAAAAAGTCAGATGGTTATCATATACTTTTAAACACTTAATGAGATCAAAACCTTTTGGCAATATTTAAAAAAATTATAATCATAAAAAACAATTCTATAAAAATAATTATTTTAAGTTTTTATTAATACAAATTTTTGTAGGTATGTTAAGTATTAATTAATTCAAATTCTTTTGTAAATATTATTTATAGTAATTATATGAATAATTAATTTTAGGTTTTTATTAATACAAATGTTATGTACGCTTATTCATTAGTTCAAACCTTTATAATCGTGAAAATAATTATTTTGGGTTTTTATTAATACAAAAACTTTATAGAATCACTTTTTTTTAATTTCTATAAAAAACGTTTATAATAGAAGCTTATGTCAAGAAAAACGCTTTGCCAGGTAATACTATTACAAAAAGTAAATAAACTATAGTATGCTAGGTACGCTATGTAGTAAATTTTTATTGGAGATATATTTTATTTATCAATTAGGTTTAATTTATGTAAATTATAATTTTGATTAATTATTTAATTTTTTTACTAAATATATTTTTTAGTATTTAAAAAATAAAATATTAATGAAAATAAAATAAAGTGATAGTAATTTTATGAGAAAAGTATTAATGGAAAAGAAATGAAATATTTAATATTAATATTCTAATTTAATTGTTAAATTTATTCACAATGTGTAAAAACAAAATAGATTATAACGTTTTATGATTTATTTAAATTAGTAAGTTTAATTTGTATAAAAATGTCTGATATATAAAAATATTTGTGGTATTTGGTTCTATAAGTTTATCATATATTTGGTGCTTCATACCTTACATAATCCTCTCATGTATAGTAAAATTGTTTGTGACAAAAAAATAATTCAAAGAATATGGTAAAAACCAATGCTATAAATATGTAAATTTGATTATTTTAAAAATATTAAATAAATTTCATTAAAAATCTTAGCACTAGTAAAATAAAAAATTAAATGATAAGTTTAAATGAATGCAAATCAAAATAACAGTACTTTAAGAAAATTCAACTAAAATTATTAAATAATAAATATTAAATTGAGACTATATGTGATTAATAAATGAAGTATGTTAGAGCAACTCCAACAGGAGTTGCTATCAGGGGTGTCATCCTCATAATTGCTAAAATGACACCCAAATCACAAAAACAAGAGCAAGCCCAGAGACGGCATCGTATATAGCAAAATGCCATTCGTGATTTAAGCTGTATTTGGTAACTTTTGGAGAGAGCCCAGAGGATGCAAAATAGTCGTTGATGGCCTCAGGTATCTCTGGGAATGCGCTCTCAACGGCTATATTCTATTTCAATTTCTATAAAATACAGAGATTCAAAGGAAAATGAACTTACCTTGAATCCGTCAAACCCTAGCTTCGAACCCCAAATTTCTTCTCAACCCCGCCTCAACTCCTAAATTTCTCATTTACGCTGTCACAGCAGTTTCCGAGAAAGGATGTTATAAAGAGTGTTAAATATTATGTTAGGTTGAAAGAAAGAAATAGAAAAGATCATGTAGCCCTTGTTGTCGCCAGGCAGAGAGTCGCTCTATGAGCTAGAGGAATAGGAAGAAAGGTTAAGGAGGAGGAAGAGGAAGAAATAAAGAAGGAAGAAACTATGTTTGCCTTTAAATCCAAATTTTGACTTAATTAAAATGATAAATTGCCAATTTTTTAAATTGATTATAAATTTCATTAAGATATCTATTTGTATACTTTATAAATTGCCTACTCTTTAGATTTGATTATAATTTTTTTAATTAATAAATTGTCATTTTTAAATAATAAATTGATTTTTAAATTTAAATTATAAATTATTAATTTTTTAATGATAAATTTATCATTCTTTTAATGATTAGATATATTTTTTTTTTTGTGATGGATTTGCAATATGACTAGTTTCTTAACCCATTTTATTATGAACTTAATAACTTCCATTTATATGGATGAGATACTATTCGTGAAGAATCCCAATGACATGCCAAGATAAATGAAATCGCCTAAGATTGAGAAAATCGAGAAGGACAAAGAACTTCTATAGAAGATAAAATTAATTGTGTTTGTGTGCTTAATACGAGCAAAGATGCAATTACCGGGAATGAACAACAAGGTGGTGCATCTCCGGGCAAAGAATATTGCAATACTTGAACTTCTATGGAGGCAATCATGAAGAGCGCTTTTCAATCTTCTATTAAAGTTTGACTGATGCAGGGTCAGTAAATGTAGTGAATTTATCTGGCTTGCATAGTCAAAACTGAAAAACTCGACAAAGTGGACACCGAGGCAAAATAATGTAAGATATAAACTTAATTTAGACACTAGTATGATTTATCAACTATTGAATCGGTAATTTGTTATGTTTTGTGTCAAGGAAGCAAAAGAAATGCTTGCTGAGTTGATTGAAAACCATTTCAACACAAGCATTGTTGGAATATATTGAAATGGAGGAAATGGATCGATAATTTGACTACAATGAGACAAAAACTATCTAATCGGTAGTCTCCATTGGACCAACTCATGTTGAACTCTGCTATTTAACTCCATATTTAGGGGATCACACTGAACCCTTGTCCACTCCTAACCTCGATAGGCCATCGTGGGGCGAAAAGTGCTCAAGAAACAACTTAAAAAACAAAGAGAAGCAAACCATGTTGAAAGATCACTAGATCACCACCGAAATGGAAAGAATGGAAGTGGAACAACAAAAAGTCGAGCGACATGACAAAATTTATACAACAGAGATAGCATTGAGCAACATCGTGAAATGGGGCTAGAAATTGAAGAAAGACAAAAGAAATTTAAATGCAAAATGAGATGAAAATCATGGAAACCGATACTATCAGGTATGGACCCAATTTCGCAACATATTGGAATAACCCGAAGATAGAGGTTATGAAAAAGGTTTTGTTTAATTTTTAGTCATTATTTATTATGTTACATATTTTTAATTTGTAGTCATTATTTATTATGTTGCAATTGGAATTGAAAATACAACATGAAATTGAAATTGGAATTAAAATACAACATGAAATTGAAATTTGGAATTAAAATACAACATGAAATTGAAATTGGAATTGAAAATACAACTTCAACTTGAAATTGATAGAGGTTATTAGTTGCCATGTCGTTCCCATAAATGCTTGATAAGATCTAACTGCAGTTGAGAATGAGTAACACTGTCCCTAATCTGATAATGGATTTGCATGAAGTCTTCTAATTCTGGTGTATACGCATGTGACACTTCGTAGAGGCTATTTGCATCCTTCCATCAAAGTCATTGTTACCAATATCTCCTTCATTCAATGACCATATGATATAATATTATGTACCACTTTCAGTAACATCCGCAAGTGTTTCTTCATCCCAAAACGTGCCTGTCCACGCACACCAAAACAGCTTGAAGTACCCCAAATGCCCACTCTACATCTTTTCTTGCCGACTCTTGTGCTTTAGCAAAATGTTTTTTCTTCAAACCTTGTGGACATAAATTGTTTATAAATGCTCAATTAATCTGACAAATACCAAGCTAGATAATATCCCATTCTATACTCATGACCATTAATTATATAGTTGACTGGAGGAGCATGACCATTTGCTAATAATGTAAAAACAGGGGACCTATCTAGAACATTTATGTCATTCAATGAACCAGGTAGACCAAAGAATGCATGCCATATCCAAAGATCTTGAGATGCCACAACTTCTAAAATGATTGTTGGTTCATGACAATGACCAGTATACATACCTTGCCACGCGGTAGGACAATTTTTCCACTTCCAATGCATGCAATCAATACTCCCTAACATGCCAGGAAAGCCACGTTGTTCCCCTGTAGCAATCTAGCAATATCGATATTGTTTGGTGACCTCAGGCAATGGTCGCCAACATTGCACAACAGGTTTCACAAAACCTTCTAATTTTCATCGTGAAGGCTTCTCCAATTTCGATGGTATTCATCCACAGACCGGGCCGGTGTTTCAGAAGTAAGAATTATATAAGCAACTGCTATCTTTGGGAAGGGATGACAAACCGAGAACTCAGTCGGTAGCATCTGTTCTTGATGAAGTATGGATTGTAATGCTCAACCTCGCTTACAATTCACGAAGAAAAAGAGGATCTAATTATCTCTAACCCCTTCGAAAAAAACCTTCATATTAAGACAAGGGTAGTTAAAATAGTCACGAGCAGAGTCTTTTGTGACCTTCAACTCTATCACTTAGTAACCATTTTGTGGCCTCGGAACGAAAAACCACGATGCCTTCTTATCCTGGCCCCCATTCTCAAACCCTTCTGCACTTAGTCATAAAGATACAACATATCCAAGTCATCATTATCTTCTTCTTCAATATTGATGATTCTCCTAAAATATTAGGAAAACTTATCCATAACTTGATGAACCAAAATATGAAAGGATAATATCAGATGAGAAAGGAGATATTGAATTTATAAAGAGAATGTAAGATAGATTGATGAAAAACCCGAGAAAATTATCATATTTATAGACGAATATAATTTTTTAAATTTTTATTTTTACTAATTTTCAAATTTGAATTTCGTAACGTTGAAATTTGAAATTTGAATTTCGGGCGGACAAATTTGAAATTCTGAAATTTGAAATTTGAAATTGTTACTATACAAGAGGCATCCATAAATTACGATCGTTATGAAAAATAACAAGCAAAGATAACCGTTAAGTTTAATTATATTTTTTAATAAAAAATATTGAATTATTAAAATGACACTTGATTTTGGCACCTATCATTGGAGCAAAACACAGCCTGTAGGGTGCCAAAAGGTTGCAAATGCATTGACACTCCATTTTCGGCAACTCCCATTGGAGTTGCTCTTAAAATATCCAAATAAATAGGAAGAGAGATCTCAGCTTCCTAGCGATGCAGGTTGCTTTGATTGTCTTCACTAAAGGAAAGTCGTTTGAGTACCCAACCGACTTGGCACGCTTCTTACGTTCTTCATCATCATCATCCATTATTCTTCCTTCCTCCCTCTTTCTTAATATAACTATGTATCTATTTGCCTCCATACGTAAACAGGTAAAATTTTATTCTTGTTTTCTTTTCCTTTTTATTTTCTCGACATCTTTTCATCATCTAGGCTTTCTTTATCAATAGATTTAGGTTTTTTTTAAATCTCTACTTGATCCATGGCTTCAGTGGAAAGCGTGAACCTATGAATGATGAAATTATTTAACGATTCCTTACTAATCCCAGATATCATTCTTCAAAATGAACACCCTCTCTCCATTTAACAAATTTGTTATCAGAGACATACAAGGTAAGTGAAGGTTTTACATACCTTTGATAAACAAAACTATAAACGCCTCTCTCCTCTTCTCTCCATTTAATTTTTTCTTCTTCATCTTAGGTAGTCGCCTTTTTCTTCAGATCGATCTTTGGCTCGAAAAATTATACCAAATGACATCATCCATTATTTTGAACTCCTCGCAAACAGTACTCGCTTCAACATCACTTTGTTTGCAAGAAAATCTGGGTTTTTCGTTTGTCGATAATTCTTGTTGATGCAATTCCTTCTTATGGAATCAAATATTTTCCGAAATGAAAATTAGTCAGATCTTCTTCTTCAAGAAACCTAAGCTTTTTCACCTGAATTTTCTTAGTGCTCAGAAGGACAATTCTTTAGGCTGCGTTGGGAGCAAGCAATTCCAAGGAAAAGGAAAAACAAACTAATAGAATTGAAAAAAGAAAGAAAAGAGAATTTGAAATGGAAAATGTTTCAATATGTTAATTTATCTTGTTTGGAAAAATGTTAGTATTGGCTGGAAATGAATGAATGGCTTGGAAACCGTCATCATTTGAATCGATGGTTATAAAGCCTCCCTCTCACCCTACATATGATTTGGCAGCCACATCATAAAGCTTGCTCCTAAAGATGTTTGGGGACCAAGGTTTAATTCCTTTCTATCTTCTGGTTATTCTTTCCGTTATTCGAAGCTAATGGTTTGGGATTGACATCATTTGTCTTTGAAGCCCGTGGTCTTAAATATATATGATATACAGAGAGAAGATATATATATATATATATATATATATATATATGATTAGATATATATGCTTCTACAAACATGAATTGATTATCAAATTTGAGTTTCCTTGATAACCTTTTTGAGTTTCCATCACCCCTGGCAACCATGCATTTTATTAAGGAAACTACCTCATTGTAGGTGATGTCACTTGTCTCGCCACCATTCCAGATGACATGGAAGTGGAAGCCCATTTCGGCAAAGGGCAAAGACGGATCATTGGCCGGAATTGCCTTGCACTGGGTGATTTAATGAAGTCGACTTTCACCAAGGTGAACAAAACAAAGAAGCTTTCGTATTTGGATGATGTGCTGTTTCATTGCTTGGTCATACATTAGTGTACATCTTGATATTAGGAGGTCCCAAAGGATGGAGATTATGTTCATAAAAGACTGAAGTTTGCAAAGTACATGGTAAAAATTTGAAAAGTTCGGGAGGTTTATTTAATGAATATCTCAGAATTATTTTCTATTTTTACTTTCTTACCTTTTTTTTCTTTTTCTTCAATTATATGCCTAGCCTACAACATTGTTAGAGCAGAGAGGGTTGTGCTAAATTTATGCAACGATGAGTGGAATAGCAACTCAAAAGTTCAAAGGTATTTTAATTTTCTATGACTCTAAAATCCATGAAATTAGAAATGCGAGCTTCAATGAATGTTCCCAAGGGCTTCAAATCTTCTTGATGTGGATTGTAATGGTCGGGAAATGTAAATAAATGGGATTCATTTAAAACTAAAATTCTTCAAATTTTTTAAGATGTTCAATGAATCTCTTTATCCTTTCAAAAGTTTTGCACTATTTTGTTATTTCAGTCCCAAAAAATAGGTCATTTTGTCTAATAGAAGCAAGCTTTGAATCTTTAGATATATTAGGAATAAATATGATTTTTTGATATGTAATAAATACCCTTTTTTGCTCAAACCGTAAACTTCAGATCCCCACTCCAACCTTTTGCCACTTGAGGCAAGCTTGAACGGCTAGTTAGAAGAACGTGATTAATACCTAATGTTTGTTAGGTATTAGGATAAGCAAGATTCATTTCCAATTAATGCAAGCCTCCGCTAGAATCGCTTGATGTGTTATATAATTGGTTAAAATCATAAACCTCGAACTAATTCATAATTCGTGAGTATCGTTGTTAAGTTTTTAAATGGTCCCCGTTTCTTTAGGCAAATATGCGTATGTCGCACACCTCAGACTCTGTATTTCGGGAGACGAGAAAAACCGCTTCAGTTTACGTTTGGTGGATAAGTGTTATAGATCCGACCCATTCTCTCACTAGAATCAATTTCTGTTTATGTTCTTTTATTTTTGCTTGATTGTTGCTAAATATTCTTCAGGATCTCCGACAGGATATTAATCTGTGAGGGAGGAATCACTGGTTTATTTGATATGGTTCCCTATGAGCACAACTTCAACACCGCTGAGGGGTCACAAATGCCACACCGGTGGAATCTATATTTAGAGTAAAGAAATCTTCACGGAGTTAAGGTAAAGCCCCTAACCCAAAGGAGGTATCGTGTTCTTCTTCTCTTTCTTCGTTTCTTCACTCTTCCTCTCCATGGCAAAGGTGGTTACTCTGTTCAAATTCTTATATTGTCTATTTGCTACTTCACTTATTGATTTTTTTTTCTTTTGGCAGGAACATAATGCCTACTTATCTTGATTTAATCTACTTTAAAATATCTAAGAAACATCTTAAAACAAATGTTATCAAATGATTTTTTAATGCTTGGTTTCACTGTATAAAAATTAAAAATTAATTGTTATCACAAAATTATTGAAAATTTATGCTTTCTAAATTGTTTGCCTTACATGTATGAGGAAAAATAAGTAAAATGAGTTAAAAGTAAATATAAAATAATTTATTGTAGTTATTTTTTTTCCTTTTATATATTTACTTTTCTTTTGCTATTTCCTATCATCAGATTTTTCCGACATTTATTTGGAAACCAAACTTCTCAAGAGCCATGTGGTGCTCACACCTGTAATGGACATGTATGCTAGGTGAGTCCTGCACAACTTCATATTCATTTAGTGGCAATTTATAAATGTAATCATCAGATTTACTTTTCACAAATTGAAATGAGGACTGGTGGGAGGAAATAAAGGATGTATAGGAATATAATTTAAAACAAAAACTCTTTGACTCTGGAGTAATATGGTTATCCTTTGATATGTGATGTTGATGTGTCTATGCTTAAGGAAGTCGTGGAACTATCAATGGGAATTGAGACTTAGGTAGCTCCTTATCTTCGCGAATTAATTTTTGTTTTATTTCTAATTAATGCTTGCCATACTAGTAGTAATTTTGCAAAGATTGTCAGGATCGCTAGTGTTATGATTTCTAATTCCGCTCCGGGTAACACTATGCTTGAATTTGAGGTGTCCCACTAATGTCCATTTTCCCATGATGCCCACCGAGATTGTAGTTTATCTCTAGTTGAGGATAATTAGGAAGGTATTTTCTCTGAAATTGCACATCAGGATAAGTTAACTACTAGGTGAAACCTTTATTCGGGAGTGTGAGTAGAAGGTTGTGGAAGGGGTGGCATACATAAAGAATCTCATATTCAAAATCATAATATCGTTAGTGCCTCTGCTTATTCATCTCAGAGTTATGCCATCCTTGCCATATTGTAATTACTTCTGGGCTGCAGGATTATATTATGATTGCAGTACTGAGATCGCATGCTATGAAAGCCTTAACCCATGCTGTGATTGATTTATTTTTGTCCCGAATCATTATAGCTTGAACGATATCAACACTGATACTACGATGATATTCGAAGGTTATCGGTATTTATCACACTCAACTAAAATATTATTTGATTTCGTTTTGGTGATAGCATCGGGAAAACGATCAGACAGACAGGTCTGACAAAGTGGAGTGACATACATATTTAGGTAATGATGGAAATCTTCCGGTTAACTCGAAGTAGTGGTTTAGACTGACCAGTCAATTAAACTAGAAAAATTTGTTGGATCACGAAAGTTACAAAAAATCGGGTAATTCAACTTCAATCAAACCGTTATAAGGGCATGACATTCTAATATATGGTATATATAGTGTTAAAACTAAATATACAAAATTTTTAAAACTTAATCATATACCAAAGATGGAATATAAACATATATTATCATTTCTTATTTTTATTAACAAAGATAGGTAAAAAATATTTTATTGCTAAGAAGAAGATATACACTAGGCGAAGGTCCACCCCCTTTTTTGGCACTTTAACACAAATGACCTATAGCTATGAAAAAAATTAATGAGATTTGATCATCATTTAGCTTTTATGCATATTTCAACAACTATATCAGGATAGTTGTCATCTAATTTTGATGTCGATTAAACTATTTTATTTATTTAAAATTAAACCTTTATTTATAAATTGTTATATTGCAGTTGTGTGGTATTTGATAATATTATTTGGATAAATGGGGGTTGCGGGAATAGGCATCTTTAGATGAGTTTCCATTTGAATTATAGAGAGGATCATAGTTGGTACTGCTGTAGCAATCATATATTCTTTCATTATGTGTTCTTCTTACTGAACTAAACTCTAATTACCGATAAGATAGAATTCTTAACTAGAATCGAATGCAATTATTTGAATTTGTAGACTGATTGATTAACACTTTTCGCTTCTTCATGTTTTTTAATTGAAAGCATTTCATATATAATTTTTTGCTCATGTTGCCATCGACAGCTCCTCAAAATTTCATGGTTTTGTTTCTTCTTTTCTTAGCACTCATGCAACTTATAATGCCTCTTACTTTCTTCTTCCTCAATGGGTTTTAAAACTCCCATTGCTTTGTTTCTTCGGCAAATACCAAGTACCTTTGGTTGATCTCCCACCATATATTTGAAGTCAGAATCCTCTAGCCTCACAAGTAAATTTATGATGAAGGCTTCTCCCTTACCTTGCATCTACTAATATTCTACCTATGTGAGGAAATGTCTTTATCCATGGCTACAAACCACTATAGTTGTCTCCTACCCTTTTAGGATTCCTCTGTCCATAGGTGTAGAGGAAGATACAACTAATTGCCACAAGCTTCCTTGCTTCGGTCTTTCCTTCCTATACATCCCACTCCAAGGGTTCCACCATCTCCCCTAAATATGCCTTTTTTCCCCTTCAATCAATGCCATTATAAAGTTATCAAACCCCATCTTCCCTAACCCCATAATCCCCATTAGTTTGAGGGCTCGGGGAAGGCTTCATTGCCTCCTATAATGCATTTTTTTTTTAAAAAGAAAGAGTTCATAAAAGAATGATTCGACAGAGATTTAACATAAAAAGACAAACCTTTAATAAAATTATTAAAGGAAGTATGCAAACTGATTTGTATTTATTTTACAAAAAAAGGAAAGAAAAAGAAAAGATTCATTAAAATAAAATGACTTATTTATTCTAAGAGAATGCACAATATTAAAGCCATATTATACCCAATGAGTCAAGAGATTAACATATGAGCATTCAGAGGACTAACTTCAGGTAAAAAGACTCAACCATCTCATTTATATTTATATACCAGGGGTGGTTATTGATTTTTCTTTAATCACATTTCGCTATAGGTTGATTGGGTAAATTAGTCAACCTATAAATGAGAAGTCTGATTTATAAAAGATGTTGCTAGTTTCTTTCTCGATATTATGAATTTTTGAAAAGATATAACTAAGAATAGCAAGATATTTGGGCAAAGCCATAATATAATTCAAAACCCCTTAATCTAATGAAAGAAATTTCTGTTCTGCTCAGGAATATAATGTAAAGAGGCCTAAGAAATGTGATATAGATTGGTAAATAAGGGAGTTAAATGATTTATATTTAAGAGATAAAAGGAAAATGAATAAAAAAATCTATTGGAAATCTCAAGGAGTAAGAAAGATAGTTAATGGCATACTAGAGATCAATCAGTAGAGTTCTAAGATTAGCGGCGTGAAACAATGAACTGTCATTATTGCATAACACGTATGCCGATAGACACTTAACTTTAATCTCCCTGGCAAAGATGAACAGATAACAACAAAAATAAACAAAGGTATAAACTTAAAGAAGATCGTGAGTTTGCTTAATATATCAGATTATGACAAAGTGTGTTGGATCTCATGTTAAAGGTTCATTGGAGAAGCCACCTATTGATACGAGCAAGGAAGCATTAAAATTATGTCGGAAATCTCATGTCCGGCACTAAAACATGAAAAAGATCTACCAAGAATCAAGTGGGATGTAATGAGATGAATTTAATTCTAATCAAGGTTGGGTATTGAACAAGTTTATCATCATTTCAACTTTTACATGTTTCAACCATCTCCCTGGATTTCTGATGGCACATACAACTTATTACATTTAAGGAAACTACAAAAAACCATAGAAATACAAGGCATATTAATTATTCTAATGCTAAAATAAATTCAATATTAAAATTTAAAATAAATAAGTAAATAACACTAACTTGTCAAAAACAATATAGTAAATTCCGTGATGTTAGACAGTTCATGGACTCCTTGCGTAGAAACCTGGCCACATTTCACCACAAAAGTTGGTAACTTGTTCGTATGTATAAGGGAAGGTGGGTGTTGGACTACGCCTTATATCCTATAAAAAATTTAGGAATAAAATCAATTGTCAGGGTTATATTAAATCATTAAATTCAAATCAATCTGTTAATCTAACCTCATTTAGAACTTTAGGAACGTAGGTTTAATCATATCCGTACGCATTCTGATATGCTTTTCTGCCTTATCTTTAACTTGATCAAGGCGCAGTATCATTATACTCTAACAAAATATCACAAGCTTTCAGGTCGGCTAACTTCTTAAAATCTCCTCTAACATCCTAAAAAAGGCCTATTTTCCATGATTCATACTCCAACATGGTTTTAACTTGAGCCATGTATAAATAATTTCCTTTTATCTAAAACGGTGGATGTTAATACTTAATAATCTTGCTTCGCATAAAGAAAATATTAGGTCATATAAAACATAAAATTAGATTAGTAATTATACTTAACACTTTCTTAATTTATAATTCATTCAGACCTTTCTTATCACTATATCAAAGTCAATGGTTTTCAAGATGATATACCAACTCAATTCCTTTTGATCGAAGATGTCCTCTATTAACATTTGAATGCAAGATTGTCATTCCAATTACAGCCTCTAACATTTACTTCAGTTTTGCTCTTCCTTTTTTATCACACACCTCATCGCTAAGTGTTTCACAATATGTCCCATCATCAATGCCTTTTCTCTTCCGACAAGATAGTCAGAGGCCTCTCAATATATCATCGCAAAATTTTGATTATATATCAAAATAAATATTTTTTAAATATTTAAAATCAAAAGATAAGTGAATATGGAGTTTTCACCCACCGAATAATTTGCAGAAAATCAACTGAGACACTACCACCCTCACTCTTGAACTATTGTCCACCAAATGATCGTGTCATCACAGGTGTCAAAATTTTCATATACCAACAAGATTGTTTTTTTTCTTTAACCATGTTACGCTATCCCGCATTATAGGTTTTGAATGTGTATTTTGAGTCAAATCCTACTAAGTTAAATGAAAAATATAGTCATGATCCCTATCTTATTGTCCTTGAACCCCCTTTTCCACTGTTCTTTCTTAGAAATACTCTTCATCGACAAAGAGGCATTTCCATTGAACCGGTGGATGACCATCCGTGTCATGTGTGATATACTGCAGGCCTTTTAAAACATCTCACGAGGTAGAGAAAGGCATCGACGATGGACATATCAGGAAACACTTAGCTACAAAAGGTGATAAAAATGGAAGAGCAAAACTAGTTATAATGTTAGAGTCGCTAGTGGAATGACAATGTCAAAGATTCAAATCAATAATAGAGGACATCTTCACATCAAAGGAATGAGTTTGGTACCATATCATCTTAGAAAACTCATTGACTTTCTGCTAAGTGATAAGAAAGGTCAAAGGTAAGATTATTAATTAAAATTGCCATATAATTTTTTAATCTGAATTTATGCTTTATATGAACCTAATATTTTCTTTGAAGCATGAGACAAAGATTATTAAATATTAACATCTACCCAAGCTTTTGGGAGATAAAAGAATTGTTATACATTATGGCCAAGTTAAAACCATGTTAGAGTATGAATCATGGAAAGACTGTATTTTTTTAGGATGTTAAGGAATTTTATGCTTAATCCACCCCAAGCCGGGCTTGATATTTTATCAAGTATACCGACCGCTCGATCAAGCTAAAGATAAGGCCCAAAAGCATATCAAGTCGCGCATGAACAAACCTTCAAGCCGAAGTTCAGTGAGAAATGTGATTTACACATTTAAATGAGGTTAGATTAACAATTCGATTTGAATTAATGATTTAATTGGCAATAATAACTAATTGATTTTATTCTAAATTTTTTATGTAGGATATAAGACTGGTTCGATCCCAACACCTCAACTTCATATATAATGAACAAGTCGCAAACTTGATAAACGGCAGTTTTTCAGCGCACAAGGTCCATGGAACCGTCGCTAACATCACCGGAATTTACGTCATTTCTTTTGACGAGTTAGTGTTATTTTACTTATGTATTTTTAAATTTTAATATTGAATTTATTTTAGTTAGAATAAATTAATATGCCTTGTATTTCTATGGTTTTTTGCAGTTTCCTTAAATGCCAACCAAGTTGTATGTGCCATCAGAAGTCCGGGAGTGGTTGAAACATGTAAAAAGTTGAAACCTGATATCAAACTTGTTCAATAGATAATTTAATCTTGATTAGGAGTGTTCATCGCATACATCACTTGATTCAAACGAGTAGATCTTTTTTTTTCATGTTTAGTCGGAATAATGAGATTTCATAGAGACATAGTTTCTAATGCTTCACTACTTGAATCCAATGGTGGCTTCTCCAATGAACCTTCGCTTGAGATCCATACAATTTTGTTATAATCGATATATTAAGCCAAGCTACCAAAATCTTCTTTTCCGATTTATACCTTGTTTTTTGTTGTTATCTCATAGCCATCTTGCTTCTGAGATTAAAATTATAAGTGCTCCATCAAGACTGTGGTTCTGCCAACAAGGTGTATTGTTTCACTTCTTAATCTTAGAACTTACTTCAGTTTGATGCTAGTATGCCATTAACTATCTTTTCGTACTTTTCAACAGTTAGATTTTGGCTTTTATTCATTTTCCTTTTAGATCTCTTCATTCAAATCATTAAACCTCTTATTTACCACTCTATATCATGCTTACTTCCGACCTCTTTACATTATATTTCCTAGGCAAGGAAATTTCTTTTCATTAGTTAATGTGTTTTAGTTATATTATGGCTTTTCCCCTGTAAATATCTTGCTATTTCCTTAAATAGTATCTTTTTTGAAGGAAATTCAGAATATACGTAAAGAAACTAGCAACATACCGCAAATCCGTAACACAATGAAATATCTTATTTAATTGATGTTATAATCTAAAAACATGACATCCTGCACTTAATAATTCTTTGGTATTTAATGACATTACAATCTATGCAAAAGATAAAGTTTCTGCTCAAGCCCAACCCTATGTCCCACAACAACATAAAATAAGCCTAGCAAATAAATCCGCACATTCTCACGATGTCATAGCTCTCCAAAGGATTTCAGGTTTCATCAAAAACCTAATTGGTTACTTCTAATTCTCGTAAAACTCAGCTCCAATCCAGCAACATGTCCCTAGGTATCCCCTATCCCCCATTGTCTCGTCGGGCCAACTCGACCTTGAGGCCGTGAATTTGTCTCAATTTGGGTAAATCATGAGAGACTCATACATTGGCACGACACTTAATAACCTCGTATGTATTCAGGATTGCCTAGAAACCCTTGAGTTTATGATTAGTTGATCCTTGATTTGCTTAATAGGCCCACGATAGGCGAAAGGTATGTGTTCTGGGTGGGTGAGCAAGCATCAAGGGAGGTGAGACTGAATAAGGGGAATCAACGGAGCAGAGATGGAGCCAGTTAGCAACTAAAGAGCAATTTGTCATGTCAAATCCAGTGAAACCGATCCGCATGTCCCAGTCATGAGCAGTCATGGCCGGTGGACAAAAAGTGAGAGCCACATTGATAAATTTATATAGTCAGAATGATGAGATAAATACTAATATGAAGCTCTAGGAGAGGTGGTTCGTTGATGTGGAGTTTGACAATGTTTTACGGATATGTCGATGATGGTGAAAGGTGAAGCGTAGATCTAAGGGATCTATGATTTTGGCTTGTTCTTGAGCCATGATATAGGTAGAACAGGGGGAGAAGGCGGAAGTGGGTGAGGAATGGTGAAAGTCGAGGAGGGAGCCGATCACTTAGATAGTTATATAGGAGAGGTTTGAACGCTTTGATACCATGTAGAAATCAAAGCGTAAATGAATAATTTGATTTATATTTTTCATTGAATAATTTGATATATAAACAAGACAAATTGAATCAGCAATGAAAAAGTAAATACAATTAGGTAACCACCTAGATAGGCGTGAAGACTTTAGATGTCCAGCCAACCGCCGGCACTCTCAATCTGGTTTTGGGGAGGTCCGCCTAGCTAACTCGGGTCCAGCGACATTCACTCTAACCACAACTCATCCGCTCGATTCTTCAAGACCTGCATGCTTTGAACCGCCACCGAGTTTTCCCCGCCCAGATCTTCCTCATGGCAAATATCATGTCAATTCATTGACACATTCCACATGTATACGACCCCATGCAACTTACTAAAATCGAGCTCCTGGTCTCTAACAATTCAGTAGTTTGAACTATACTAGTTAAGCATATCGGGTTTCTGATAATCACCTTACTTCGCTGAGCTGGAGGATTTGAATATATATATAAAATGGATCATAATCCATGTCCGTTCTTCAAATTTCATTGATGTGCGATGTATCAATGATGGACATCATGTTACCCAACTTCCCATAGACAACATAACTTCAATTAGTAAGTGTTCTTTATCGATATTTAGAAAAAGAATGAATTTGAAACACAATCATAACCAGAAGTTCATGATTCCAAAATTATTATTTAGGAGAGAAGAAATAAAGATTTGGAGGTTTCTACCTTAGATATTATGTCATGAGTTATGTCAGTACAGACTCAAGCAAAATCTCTTCTTATTTGTTTTCTAGCAAATAAAGCCCATTCACAACATGTTGATTCTATTGTCAGTGACCGTTGATATCTAGGCTTTCTATTTTAAGTCTAATATGATTTTAAGGAAATTTGAAGATCGAGAGTTGTGATTCACTTCAAGATACCTGAAAGATCACTGACAATACTAGGCGCATTAAATCTGAAGATTGTGTATAATTAATGATTTTTCTATGGAAGGAATATTCCTAAACAAAGGAATTGAAGTGAACTAACCAGCTTTGATTGAAGGACTTTCTATGGAAGGTAGATTGGAGGGCTGTTTGATTGAGCAAGAAAGGAACGTGGTGATGCATTTTCTTGGTCCAATTCCCATGGAGGATTATAAAATGGAGATCAAGACATCTGATGAAGAGAGAGACGGAAAACAGTGTGCAAACTATAAGAAAGTGTTTTCATATCAGCATACCTGTTTTGAGGTATGACTCAACTCTCTTGATGTTGAGTAGATTTTTTATCTCTTGTTGAGTGAGATTGAGGGCTTGTATAGTCTAGATGTGGTTGGAGGGATAAGGGGATCTTATTCCATGTTTCATTATGAGAGAATTAGGTGAAGGCAAAGGTTAGAGAAAGTTGGGAGTCTCAGCTTTCCTGTTATAGGACCCAACTCAGAATCCTAATTGAGTATTATGAATTTCTTGTATCCGGTTCCATTTCGTGATGGTAGGCTAGGGTCGAATGTGGTAAACATCTTCCTGTGTCCTATGCCATGTATGTTGATTTATATTCTTATGTTTATCTCGGTGAAAATGAATACTTTATACAGATGGTTTGTAACCTGGTTCACCCAGTTATTCAATTCTCATGAGATCACACGACCAACCGACACACCAAGTCCTGCTGCAAATCAGCTAATTCTTTGGGATGTTCTTAGACTGCCCACCCATCCTCAAGACAATCATAAGAGAGAATCAACTGTTAGATAGAGCCTTAGTGCTTATGTGTGACGCCCAAAACCTCTGGGTCCCGCGACCACTCGAACCCAAGGAAACTCCGTGCCTCATATCGTTGACCCACACACTGAGTAAAATGGCCACGCGGCCCATATGATCCATACTCAACAAAATATATCTACAAAGGAGTTAATTTACACTTGTTTTGATTACAAATTATCCAAAATCGTCTTATCAAGATTTTTGCCAATAATACATAGCAAGGCCACATATGGCCATTTCGTCTAAGACCTCGGATGTCTTGATCTCAGGTGAACCTTCAAGATCAAATAATTTTTCCCTCGACAGGGTGTGCAATGCCTAGTAGTTGAATTATCCTACATGGGTTACTCCCCACCTAAGTGCTCATGCAATGGCACACCAAACACCAAGTAAAACATACAAGTCCCTACCAAATGCTCCATGTTATGATTTAGAATGTGATAACATCCCTCATCTCGAGCCTCGATGACTTCACGCATGCCTAAGCCATGTGTGAGAAAACACTGTTTCCAAAACAAAAGGTTTTTGTTCTGAAAACATAATACAATTTCCGAGGCAGTTCTATCGACAACCCTCCGAGGTGAATTGTCAGATATTCCTTCCGTAACAATATGGGTCCTCCTTCGAGACGAACCGCTGGACAACTCTCCAGGCAATTCTTCAAAATCTTCCCGCCAAATTCATTGACAAACTATGTCGCGTCATACCTCCACCTATTACTCTAGGTTTCCTAAAGGCATATGAAATGCAATATGCCATTTCACAACAATTCATGTTAATATATTAAGTATGTGGAGAGCACAACAATTTCATACGACAATCAACATGTTATCACATCATAATAATACATCTATAATTAGCTCACATGGGCTAATAAACAATCCGGCAGTCCATCTTAGAGCTGCCCAAAGAATCACACAATTAGCACACAACAACACACAAGGTCATATGAACAGTCCAACCTCGGTCTAAAACTGTTCACGACCACACTAGGGATTTTCTCACTCAGTCCTAATCTTTGGAACTGAAAACATGGTCATTCAGGCCTTAGAACATCCCTATCCATCAAAATGGCTTTTAGCCAAGGAATAAAACAAGTAGGAGAAAACCCCTACCTCCCGGAGTTTGTCGAAACTCCACAATATCGATGCCCACGCGTAGCTCTCAGTGGGGATCAACTTTGCTTCTTGTCTCGCTGGGATTCGACGGACTGATCGCTAAGAACCCAGAGAGAAGGTGGACTCTCTCTTAGCTCCTTTCTTTCGCTGGTCTCCCCTTTCCTCTCCCTAAACCAATTGGGAACTTGTCAAGAGGACGGTCCTTTCATGCCTAGTGTCCATTTCTCACTGGATAAATAGATTTCCAGTAATATCACCTTATCTCTTCCCATTGGATTTGTTCTTTAATGGCATGATGCCATGTGTCTCTTATGGCCCACACTTGAGCTCATGTTTGACTAGCTCACAGCCTGACATGTGTCTCATCTTGAGCCACTCGAGTTGCGCCATGTGTCCCGCACCATCTTCCGTGCCTCGCGAAATGTGAATTCGACCGTCTCTCGAATCCCACAAATTCGACGCCAGACCAGATTCATGTACGATTTCAACTACAAGTCTGCTTTCACATCCGAGATTTAGAAATTCGAAATTTTGACTGAAATTACCGCTTTTACCTTTTCTAAAATTATTTTCTTCTGTGTTTTACAGCCTTAATATGTAATATTCAAAAAAAAAAAACTTTTAAGGTAATGTTTCATGACTATCTAAGAAAAAAGATATCCACCAAGAGTTAATCTTAAAGATATTATGCGCAAGAATCTAGTGTTGGAAATATTTTGTTACAACAGAAGGAAGAAGTCAATCATGGCGCCCAACCTCGTGATATGCTATATCATGAGCCTTTTTTTTCTCAATTTGAATTAAGTGAATCTTATCTCAAAGTTGTTGAATAGAACACCCAGAAACAAATGCTTGATTGTTAAGACATTTGATTCAATAGATCAAAAATTGTCAAATTATTCGACATATCCAAGACACAACCTTTATTAATTCAGCTCAGAGACTCACAGCTCAAAATAAAAAAAAGAAAAAAGAAAAAAATCAATCTTGTTCTTTTCTCATTTTCTCAATACACCAACACGACTTTTTTTCCTTATCTTCTTCATTGCTTACCAATGCATCTACATATTTAAGTTTCCAAAAAAGAGTGTAAATTTCTCTTATCATTTCTACATTTTAGCTGGTACTAAAGTACGTGGTTTGGGGTATAGATTACCTTTGTTTGTGGACTTTCATGGTTTGATTATTGTGATTTGGCAGCTAATGGATAAGAAAATTGCTCTTAGGAAATTTATTTCATTTATTGAATCTGTATTTTTAGCTTCATTATATTAGCTTCATTTTGGGATCGTATTAATCATATTTTTTTGGGGAATAATAAGCTTAATATGAAATATCTTGGATTTATTCACTTAAAATTTAAGGATACTTATTTACTGTAAGGTGACTTAACTTTTTTGTTTATTCCAATATTCATTAAATATATATAATTTTTTAATAGAAAATTTTATTCAAAAGTCCACCTGATCAAAATGTAGATAATACTGATCATTTGCTTATTCTTCAATCAATTCCAAAGCAGTTTTGAACCACCAAGACAATATACTGCCAGTGTTATACAGAAAAGCTAGATAACATGCTGGAAAACATCTATAAGAATTTTGAGAAGCTCCAAAGATTTGGAGAACTCAAACTTTTCATATGTGCTTTTAATTGCAAACAAATTCAATAATTGGATTAAGTTTATGTTTTGTAGAAATTTCTCCAATTTACTTAGGCTGTTTCACCCAAAGGTTAACTGACAGATTATTCATGATTTGCTATCCAACGTTATTACTTAGATTGATATCATGTTTTAGATATTAATTTTTAATCATGAAATGCATCAACCCACCCAATCCTATTCAGACTCACCTGTGAAGATAAATGATTTATGTCACATGATCTGGGTAATGATTCTGAAAATATAATTTAATACAGAATGCATCCATGTTCAACAATCTTTAATTTAGTTAAAATTCAGCAATTAGATAAGATTCATGATTTTACGGATCCCAACTATTTGTTCTTCAACCTCAATATTCATTATATGATTATGTCTAACATAACGATTTATTTATCGGTCGGAGATGAAAAGAACAAATAATGTTATTTATATTAAGAATGAATCTAATTACATATTCGAATCCATCATTTATTATAGAACAACTCACTACCATTGTATAACAGTCATCATAATATAAGATATCCAATTTCACAGGATATAAACCGACACTAAAAGAGAATGCAGATGAGGGGTGGAACTTATGTTGAAGTTCCAGCAGATCTGGAAGTAAAATTTAAGAAATATATTTGGAGGAAGAATCCAGCACTCTTAAAGGCTGAAGCAATTGCTTTACAATAAGAGACAGAATCATATCAGAGTTGGAGAAATAGTGAATGATTATGCACACTAATGAAGTCACACTGGAAGCTTTCAAATTATTCTCCTAAATTGGCAACAAGAAAATTGAAGGTATATATAGTTTTATGCTCTTTAAATTATGACTTCTAACTTTTTTATAATATTATTCCTATATACTTTTATCTAAAAAAGATTTTTTTTTAATGAAATTAATCAAAACCAATTGAATTAACTGTTGTATCCAAACTAATCAAATGAAGATACGTTTCAATTTATGGCCAGATGGAAGTTGACTCCAGAAATGGATGGCTTAACACAGGATATTTTGGTGAATGTGCTGGGAAGAGTGGGAATGGAGTCATTGCTGCTACTGTTCCTTGTGCAAGTCTTGGTATAAGGCTAGCCGTGAACCTCAATGCTGGGAAATTTATTTCCTGATACATCAAACCGAATGATCTAGATTTTAGGCATCTGAAGATAACGAAGGGGAGAATGAGATCTCGAGTATGAAATATCAAGGAAACTGGTCTGTCTCTGCATTCGTGAAGTCTGGAGAAGTTAACCAAGCTGTGAAATGCCAAAACCATCAAACTCCATTGCTAGGCTGGTGAGCACTGGAGTATGTTGCAACGTAAGACATCTTACTCTTTTAATTAATTCTAGTTCTGCCTATATGAATACTGTATAACTTACAATTTTCAAAAATATATTCCATATTAATTTAGAATTCTAGAATGATGAAGTAAATGATTTAGAAACCCAGACAAAGGTTTTGACGTTAGTTCATATAATCCATCTATCAACGCTTATTATTCCAAATATATATGCAAGTGGAAAAATTTGGACATACTGAGAGTAGGAGATTTTACGTGATCTAACTCAACACAGATACGTCTCACTGTGGGTAACAACTTCATTTGCCTATCAGCTGCATATAACTATTTCCAGGGAGATGATGTCGCTTCTTGGTCGCTTCACTTCCAGAACTTAAGCATGATCAACATGGAGGATTCAAGAAGATGTTGTGAAGATATTGAAGGCTGTAACAACTTGTTCATTTAGACATCAGGGAGTGGGTTTTGTGAAGATGCCGAGATATTATATGAATAAGGTTAATTATATAGTGGATTTTTTTTTTTCTGAAGAAACCATTGTGCCAATTTTATGCAATGTAAGAGGAATTATCAGCCACTCTTGTAAAGAAGTGTTGTGTGGCAAATCGATGGCAATGCATATGTAAAGAATTAAGAATAGCTTCCTTTCCATTTCTATAAAATTTTCATACAAAACCAAAATGAACGAAATCCTATTTTTCATAAACGAAGGGTGTCAAGAAACCTTGTTGCTTCAAGTTGCTTAGTACAACCGTTTTTAAGCTAGTTTGTTTATTGATATTGTAACTCATAAAAAGTTGATCTTGTAGTGTGAGTGAGGTTAGTTGTAAACTGTACCAGTAGTTTAATAATAACCTACTCACAAAGCACTTATTCCTTTTTTTTTTTTTTTTTTTTTTTTTTTTGACAATCACAACATTTTGGAAATATAGTATTGTAGAAAATTGTACCCACTTAGGACTCAAACCCGGGACGACTTCTCTCTTTATACCTTGCCTTTTTTCAAAGGTTAGAATGTTTTACCACATAAACTAGCCATGATGAGGTAAAAACACTTATTCTTTTTCCATATGGCTGAGCATAACGCTCCCCATATCATGGGAAATACTCAACCTTGAGTTCTCGAATGTTGAAAGTATTTTGATGACTACACCTTGTACGCTGAATACTTGATAGTAGGTGAAACTATCAAAACCTTTTGTTTAAATAAACAACTATTATATTGAGACATTATCCTTCCATTGTAGTTTATTTAAGTCAAAGTCATTTTAAAAGACAATTTATTCGCATTGATTGATATTGAGAATTAGAACTCTTCTAAAACTATAGACTCATGATGTTGGTTAAATATTTTAGAGAGGGTTATTACCAATAACCCTTTCTTTTATATTATGTATTGTTAAGCATTGTGTGTCTATGGATGTAAGATCACTTTAATGATTCAATCTACAGATTTGATTAACATTTGTACCATCTATTTATTTTTTTTGATTTGATTTTACTCATGCGTTTTATTAGATTCTCATTATGCTTATACCTCGCTTTAGAATCAAAATAATTTTTTAGTTTTTACAATCAACATAATAGAAGACCAAAAAGTGATATTAAATAAATTGTAGATTTTTAGAAGAAACTTATTTGACAAGTGATATGTCTACAGAGTGATGTTTATTGCACGTAATTTCTATAATTTTATTGGTAATGTTAATGAATGGGTTGCATTCTCTCCTTTTCTCTCCCAGGTTTCATCCTTAACCCTTCAATTTCTAGTGTGTTTTCTCGCGATCGGGCTAATCTCAATTGTAGAGCTTCCTCGCCTTCCATTGCGCCAGGGTGCTTCGATCGAGAGGCCCTTGGCTTCACGCTGTCTGTCACTCGAGAACCGTGATTGACTTCGTCTTTTTTTCGACTTTATCAATGCCCCTTCCCACTTCTCCTTTTCCTGCACTTTCCGTCTCTCGTCGCCGTGTTTTAAGTCGCTGGCGCCTCAGGGTTGTGCTACAGTATCAGCCCTATGCTTTGGATCTGACTTTGTGCTTCGGGTGTTATGTTTCGGGGTGGTATATTTGTATGGGATGTTCCAGCTCACTACTCCGTGCAAATAGTTCGGGGTGGAATTTTGATAAGGGTCGCTTGTCTCGTGGTCGGGTCGCTAGCAGGCATTACGCCTTGAGGGTCTCGGCAACTCGAGGGTTTGCCTGGCTGTCCTTGGTTTCAAGGGTGGGGGCCTTGAACTGGGCTATGGGGTCAGGTTGTTGGTCTCAACAGGGTCCAAGCGATGGTGATCTTCTTTACCAAGTTCCAGTTGATTATGTACTCTTTTATTGTTTTTAATTTTTCAATGTTTTAGTTGTAAGTCTTTGTTTTTTATCTAGAATGCTCGTTATTATATTGGTATTTCCCACTGTCCATGGGACTTTGGCTTTTTGCCAGGTTTTGCTAGATTTGTCCTCCCTTGCTACTCATAATCGATGGTGTTGTCAACTTGGTTCGGAGCACCATCGTCACTAAGTGTTCACCTTTGGCTAACGCTCCGACACGCTTCAAGCCTTTGATCTCGATTTTCGTTTTTTTTTTTTTTCAAACTATGGTCTTAGCTCATTGGTTCAAATTCTACACAAAATGGACTCGACCCAACATAACCAATTACAGAATTAAAAGGGAGTGCCTCATTACTGCACGTAATCTGCCAAGTGATTTTATGATTTTTTTTATATGAGTGCATTAGAAAATATTTGTAAAGCAAAAATAAAAAATAATTAAAACTGTTATATAAAAATTGAAATTTATTTTATATTTTTTTGAATTTTAGAACATAAACGGTTTTTCACTTTCTACTATTCTTTTTCACATAATCATCCCAAAAATATCAAGATCTAAAGGTGGAAAGTTTTATGAACTTTGGAAGTTCAGCGGGTGAAGTTTTAAATGACAAGGGTAAGTTGAAAAGTGGTCAAATTAATCTTTAAAATATTTAGATGCCTGGAATAGATTTTTACCCACCATTTTAAATCACCTACCACAAAACTTACGTAAATCTCTCTTTCAAAGAAGAAAATATTTGTTTACCGTATCGTTATGTACCTTCTAGTTTTTTGTTTCATATTTCTTGATTTTCTCAGATGGAAGGAGGAAACTGCTACAGACATGGTGGATATCTGGTAAGAGTTGATGTGAGTCACTTTTGATGTCTCAGCAAGTCTTGTTATAAAGCTACTCTGAACCTCAATGTCGAGCATCTTATTTTTCCTTCATACATCAAACCTCGCGATATATGGGAGAACTCATTGTCTGCTTTGAAGAGACGAGCGATAAAGTATCATAAAAAAATTTACCAGATTAGTAATATAGTTATCCGTAGCCGTGGAAATGGCCCCTATCTTCACCTGAGAAGAACTGATTATGTTACAAATGAGCAAGGTATCTTACTTCTACACATATTACAAAAATTATCCTTTTGATCAGAATTTCTAGTTCTATATACCAATGTTTCCAAATCTTACAATTTCCCAAAATTCCAATTAACTCACCCTCGACAAATTTAATTGAATATGTAGGTATCCTGGGATTTAAGTATTTCGACGCTGTAAGCAAACGATTTATCAATCAATTCTGTTGATCTCCAAATTTATCGCCAGTTGCAATTTTGGAAATTTTAAAATAGGTCAATGTTACATGAACGAAACTTTACCACATTGGTCTTCATTGCTACAACTTCATATTGCTATCGCTCCTTATAACAACATCATTGGGAGAGACGATGTTTCAAGATTGGTCGACTCCACATCCAACTTATGTACTGATCTACATGGAGGAGTTCTAGAAAATGAATATCTCAGAAGATATTTTAAGGGCTGCGTAAAATAAACTTGTTCATTTAAACGCCGTGACTTTGCATGGATTCGATGATGATGACATAAGATATTAGAGCTATGAAGGGTTGCTTCACATATTCTATGATGATGCGATATACCTCATAACGAGTATTTAGATTTGGAATTTGATTAGTGATTTCGGGATATATGAATGTTAGCTTGGTTTTTCGTGAGTTGTTATCAAGTAAGAGCCGCGCAGAAGGAAACTCGCTTTTGCATGTGCCTCTTTATCTAATATAAGAGGAATTATATTTGGTAAATTACTCTTACCAAACATATATCAAAAGTTTACAATTTTAATACATGTTATACAAAACGAATACCCAAAGCCACAATCTGGCTTTCTTCTATAATGCGGCCTCTAGCGAGCGTCGTCCATCCTGATCACTCCCTGTACCTGAAATAGTGATCCCTTGACAGGGTGAGCAAAGCCTAGTAGAGACAATTTCCTACCTGGGTTACTCCCCACCTAAGTGCACATGCATTGCGAACAAACACATTCAAGCAATTTCATGAACCTACTTGAATGTCTACATGACCCATCCCCGTGTCCCGAGTCCTCACCGACTCCCTCACACATGCCTAAGCCAACATGCGAGAATAACCGGGCTTTTCAAAACAAAAGTTTTTGTTCTGAAACATACTACCAAAATCTCAGAAAATATCAGACTACTCCTCCGAGCTCGAATCGAGAACTCAACAAATATGGTCCTCATCCGGCGTGATCCTGACCGCCCCAACTCCAATTCTCCGGAAAATCTTCGGTCAAAATTTCTTTCACAAACATTTTCAATTTCATGTCATGCACTCACTCCTAATATTCTAGGGTGTCTCAGTGCATATGGAATGCATGATGCCAATTCCAACACATTCATGTTAATATATTCACATGCATATATATTAACATAATTAAATCATATAAAGCATGTTATGTAAATTCTCAAACTAATTACACCAAAATTGGTCTACGGGCTAATTAACAAACACAAGCAATTCATTTTGAATCACTTAACACCATGAAATTCACACAAAAATATTCACAACACTATTCATGTGAACAGTAACCCCCGGGTTACTGTTCATGATCACACAAAATAGGAATTTTCTCCACTTGGTTCAAAGCTTTGAGATCGAAGCCATTTCGCCGCTAACAAGCCTCATAACGCCTTCCAACCATTTACATGGTTCTTAAACAAGGATTAATATGGCAGAAAAGATCCCTACCTCTTTGGAGTTGTCTAACTCCACTAAATCTGGTGGTCCACGCCAGAGTCTCGCCGCATAGAACAACTTCTTACTTCTGTCTGGCCGAGAACCGACAAATCACCGATCACAAATCTAGAGATAAGGCACACATTCTCTCTAAACTAAAATCAAATGACCGTATCCCCTTCACGTTTTTTTTGGCTTTCCCTTGAGTAGAAGACAACTATTCGCTTTGTCTCATTCATTAAACTTACTCATTACACCATCTATGTCCTCAAGTCTCAGATTTTGACACTCGCACTATCTAGGCCATCCATTTCCATCCTCTCTTACTCATGCAACATGTGTCACATGATATGTTATAGGTGACTCTTTAATACATCACATGTCGCTTTACGACCCGATACCCTGCGCCTCGAAAAACGTAGCTAGATTTCAACATGATTCCAACCTGAAGTCCTGCTTCATCATCCGAGATCTAGAAAAATTTTGGATTTTTACCGAATACGATTTTACCCTTTTTCCAAAATTGAATTTTCGTCTTGCATAAATACGTTAGAGCAGAGAGGGTTGTAAGCAATTTTATGCAACGATGAGTGGAATAGAAACTAAACTAAGGTATATTTTAATTTTCTATGACTTCTAAAACTCATGAAATTAGGAAATAAGGAGCTCAATGAATGTTCCTCCCAAGGGCTAACAAATCTTCTTTGATGTGGATTGTAATGGTCGGGAATGTGAAATGGGATTCATTTAAAACTAAAATTCTCAAATTTTTTAAGATGTTCAATGAATCTCTTATCCTTTCAAGAGTTTTACATCATTTGTTATCAGTAATTCCAAAGAATAGGTCATTTATCCTGATAGAAGCAAGCTTAAATCTTTTAGATATACTAGGAATAACATGATTTTTTGATAGGTAATAAATAATTCTTTTTGCTCAAACTATAAACTCGCATCCCCACTCCAACCTGCCACTAGAGGCAGCGCTTGAAATCCGGCCATTAGAAGAATGATTAATACCGGCCGTTTGCACAGGGATGAGATACAAGATTCATTTCCAATTAATGCGTGTATCCTAATAGAATCATGACGTGTTATAATTGGTTAAATCAGCGTAAACCTTAACTAATCCATACCCCGTTTGCATTTGGTTGTTAAGTTTTTTTAAATGGTCTTGTTCTCTTCGTGCAATGGCATACGCCGCACAACTCGCGACTCATTTCGGATAATTATGGAAAAACTCCATTCGTTTACGTTTACTTGATAAGGGCTATGAGTAGATCCACCCATTCCTCTCACTAAAAATCTACTATTTATGTTCTTTTATTTCTTTGTTTGATTGTTGCTACATTCTCCTGTGGATCTCCGATTTCGTGTGTATTAACTGCAGGAGGAATCACAAGAATGGGTTTATTTGATATGGTTCTTATAAAAGACAATCATATATCAATTGCCTGAGGTCACAAATGCTCCTTAAACTGGTGGACTCATATTTAGAGAAATAAATCTGAAGAGGTTTTATGTAAAAGCCTGAACTCTGATATCGTGTTCTTCTTTCTCTTCTTCATTTCTCGCACTCTTCCTCTCCCATGTATAAAGATGGCCTGGTCTAAATTTTATATTGTTCATTTGCTACTCGCTTATTGATTTTTTTTTTTCTCTTTTTGCAAAATGGATAATGCCTACTTATCTTGGATTTAACTACTTTAAAAATATTTCCAAGAACATCTTAAGTTGTGTTTGGTTTCCGAAAAGTACTAAAAAAAGAAAAGAAAAACAAATGTTAATGAAAATGATTTTCTAATGTTTGGTTTCACTGTATAAACACAAAAAAAATTAATTGTTAATGTTCGCTTGAAAATTTTATGCTTCTTAAATTGTTTGCTCTTTACATAGAAGAGAAAATAAGTAAAATGAGTTAAAGGAATACAAAATAATTTATCACAAAGCTATTTTTTTCCCTACATATATTTACTTTTCATATTTGTAATATCAGATTTTCCACATTTGTTGGAAACCAAACTTCATGGTTATGTGGTCCTTAAATAAATCCTATATTCATTTAGGTGGTAAATTATAATGTAATTCGCATTAACTTTTTCAACATTGAAACTGAGGATCATGGAGGAAATAAAGAATATTAGAACATGATTCTAAAACAAAACTTCTTCAATTTTATTAAATGTCGATAGAAGGTGTTTATCCCTCCCGGATGAAGAGGATAAGTTTGATTATGCCTATGCTTAAGGAAGCTTGAACTCACTAACTGGAAACTGAGACCGAGGTCGCCTCCATATCTTCTTGCATGTTAATTAATTTTTTTTTTTTTTTATAATTAATGTTGATATACTAGTAGTAATTCTCTGCAAGATTGTCAGATCGGCTGTGAAGAGATTTTAATTCTGCTCCTACAACATTAAGTTTGAATTTGAAATTCATCAATGTCCATTTTCCATTTACGCCACTTCGAGATTTGTAGTTTATCTCTTAGTCGAGGATAATTAGAAGGTATTTTCTTTGAAATTGCATCGTGATGTTAACTAATAGTGAAACTCATTATATAGAAGTTATGAAGTGGGTGGTACACAAATAACCCATTCAAAATCATAAGCACCGCGGTGTTCTGCTTTATTCATAGTAAAGGTGCCATCCGGCACAGAATTTCTCTCTGTCGTTATGACTAGAATGATGGTCACCAAAATTTAATTTCCATGCCGCTGTTCTGGCGAAAGCTTCATTACCGGCCGCTGATCGAAGCTTAACCTTCTCGGTTTTCCTGAATCCACGAACCAAAGATATCAATGCTATTCGATATCAGTCTCGGTGATATCATCCGAGTTGCCAATGGGTATCTATCGCTTGCATTCTTTCAATCCGTTGCTATGTTTTATTATCGTCATGTTTTGGCAGATAAAATTGCCAATGACCTTTTGAGACAACATACCAATGGGTCGTGCAGAGGACATACATATTCGTGTAATATACAAATCCTTCCGTTAACTCTAAAGTGTGTTTGTGGATCGACCAACAATAAACCGAAAATTTGTCGATCGCGAGTTACAAAAAAATTGGTAAATCCAACTTCAATCAGTCCATATAAGGGCATGACATCTCTAATTTATGGTATACATATAGTTAAAACTAAATATAACACAAAAAATTTAAAACTTAAATCATACCAAAGATAACAAACATACACACTTATTTCTTACTTATTAAACAAAGAGGTAAAATATTTTACGTTACAATAATAGATACATATTCATGATGAAGTGTCCATCTCCTCTTTAAAATTTTTAAATAAATGACCTATTTAGCTATGAAAAAAATTAAATAAGATTTGATCATCATTTACTTTATATATTTCAACAACTATGTATTTTATTAGTTTATCATCTGACTAATATAATACAAAACTATTTATTAGATTAAACAAACCTCTTATTGGAGAACTATTATATCATAGTCACAGATTCGATAATATTTATTCATATGTGGCCATGGAAATAGGCATACCTGAGTGAGTTTCCATTAAATTATGAGGGGATCATGATGTATACTGCTAAGTAATCATGTATATTTTCTTTCTCATTGTGTGTTCTTCTTAATTAAATCCAAACTCTCTAATTATCACAAGAATGAATTTGTAAACTAGGAACTCACAATATTTGATTTTGTAGACTTGATTGATTAATTACCTTCCTCTTCATATTTTAAAATTTTTTGAACTGAGTAAATGCATTTCATATATAACTTTTTTGTCTACACAGCCACATCAGATAGTCTTCCAAAAATTCAGGCTGTTTCTTCTTTCTTAAAGACTATGCGCCTCTACAATGTACTGCCTCTACTTTCTTCTTCCTCCATGGGTCTCCATAAAACTCTATTCATGGTTTTTCACAACACCTTCTCACATCTTTATCGGACTCCACCATACTGGAAGCTCATAACTTCTAAATTTCATATAAACTTGGTTAGATAAAGGCCCCACCACATCTTACCAATACTCGTCTATGGTAGAGTTGTTCCATCCATATACAAAACCCGCTGTAGTCAAGCCTTCCTACCTTTAGATCCCTTGTCCTGAAGCAAAAGAGGATGTCAACGACTTGATATGTCTTCCTTGCTTGGTCTCTTCCTTCCTATACATCCCACTCGAAGGGTTCTGCCCTCACTTCTTAAATATGCCTTTTTTTTTTTTCCCTCTTCATGACACATTATGTTTGGGAACCCACCCTTCCAAACCCCACTTCCTAATAGCTGAGGGCTCAAAGCAATTTCTCATTGTCTTCCTGTAGTCGCATTTTTAAAAGAAAGAGTTCATGTATGAACAGATTTTCTATGAGATTTTTAATGATAGTAAGTGATAAGAAACCTTTAATAAATTATTGAAGAAGATAATAAATCGATTAATATACAAAAAAAAGGAAAGAAAAAGAAAAAGATTCACAAAAACAAATGATTTGGTTTAGTTTATGAATGCACATTAAAGCGAAAATAACATCATGGTTTTATGATTAGCTTGGCACTCCAGAGGACCTCAACCTCCATAAAAGACTCAAACCATCTCATTTATATTTATAAACATGGTACATGATTTCTTTCTTGAACTATTTCCAAACACAGTTGATCTTGGTAAAATTAGGTAAACTTATAAAATGAGAAGCTCTGATTTGCGCATGTTGCTAGTTTCTATCTCAGACATATGTTAATTCTTCCCAAAAATAGATATAATCAAGAATGAAATAGATATTGTGAAAAATAATATAATCTAAACACATTAACTAATGAAAGAAATTTCACTCATCAGAAATATAATGTAACAGGTTTGAAGCAAACATATAGAGACTGGTAAATATGGTGTTTTGGAAATGATTTGAGATGAAGAGATAAAAGAAAATAACAAAAAATAATGTATTGGAAATCTGAAAAAGGAGTAAGAAAAGATATTAATGCATACAGCATCAAACTAGTAGTTCCTAAGATTATAAGTGAACAATACACCTGCCGGGTGTGGATTAGCATGCAAAAGGCTATTTTTGAACCATTTTGTCGAGGTCGCGGTTTTACTACAATAACTGTTACATAATTAATCCAATTGATGTTCGTGTCCTATTAAATTGGATCGCATTTGGTAAATATTAGTTTTAGTACAGAATTGAATAACCACACAATCCATGTAATCATATAACAAAGCTCCGTTGATTTCATCATTTTATACGGTTTTCTATCAATTTTAGCAATGAATGAAGAATATCAGCAAGAATGAAAAACGGAATAGTAAAGTAGAAGAGTAGCTACAGGAGCAAGCCGGAACAAGAGGCAACATCACACAGTGCTGATAAATTTTTTCTGCAGTATCTGCACCTTCTCAACGCCATGGTTTTTCTCTCCTTTCATCTCTCTGCATCAGAATAGGTCATTGAAGAAGTTAGTCGGTAGTTCACTTGATCAGGCGTTATATGTTTACCAAGAATACACCTGCTGACCATGAAAGTTTATTTGATGAAAGAAAATATAGCCCCTGTTGGGCCTTCGCTTTCTCTCTTCTCCTTCTTTCTCTCCTTTCTACACAAACACTTCTAAGACACAACTCAGAGGATGGTTGGCTAGACCTCTTCCTCCTTAGAGAGGCCACTGGGCAACCCGCTTTAAGGTAAACTTTTGCCCTCGCCAATGCAGCAGTTTGAGATCGCTTTGGTTTCCAACCAAAATCCCAGTTAAAGCTTAATACCTTTTTTCAATAACACTGGTGTTTTAGTTCACAGTATTTTGGGGGCTTAAGATACACTGAGTCTGGCTAGTTGCCATTTACGAGCTACGGGTGGAAGTTACAATATATTTTCACTATCGATGGGATCCTTCATCAATACTTGCAATCTTTGTGGTTCGGGATGCTTATTATTGCATCCATCGAGATTCATTAGTCGCCTTACAACACGGTAGAATGGGTCAAGGTGATAGATTTTCACCGTAGGTCCATAAATGCCAAATAAATGCTTTCATCAAAAGGAAAATTTTTAGTATTTTAGTTTTTAAAGAAATGACTTATCTGTCAGAGATATTGATTCAGGTATCATCTTCTCAACGAGAAATGAACTGGATCCTCTCATTGCCTTAGGACTTCAAATCCAATATCTAAAATGTTTCAAGGAGTTCTTTCTTTATTTTCATTATTTTTTACTATAAACCACCATAACGCTACCAAAATCCACCACCATTGTTTTCATCAAACCTTAAAATCCAAATCGAAATTCCTTCCACCTACTTAATCATCTAATCAAAAATAAAGAAACCCATCCTTGTGTTCGACCTAGAAATACTTATACCGGGCAAAGAGTTTTCACACATAAAGAGGAGGAATTTAGTTTACAACATACGATTCTGGTTAACTACTGTTTACACGGACCAAATTTTTACACTACGGATAGTCAAGGCAATTGGGATGAGCTGAAATAACAATTTGTGATCCTCAACACAAGTATTAAGAATTTCTTTTATATTGATATTGGGTTTTTTTCATTTCATCAGAAAAATTCAAATTTCCTACAGACTATTGGTGTTGTCTTATGTTGCCTGTGGCTTTACCGAATACTGAAGGTCCAAGGTTTGAGTTCCAGGACTGAATGTAAGAGAGGAACAATATAGTGGAGACTCAAAGGAGAACTAGGGCATACATGTCCATGAGGGATTACAACCTCCTCAGCAAAGAATCCCATGAACTCTGGGAGGAAACAAAACCAAATAGGTCTATGAGGGACTATAAGAGACCAATGGATGAGTGCACCCGCTCTATGTTCCTCAACTTATGCACCTCCCCGCTTCATGCATTTTACTCAACTCGCCACCACAACTGCAATCATAGCTAATTTCTCCATTTGAGCAAGCAATACTAAACTGAGCAAACTAAAGGATAATTTCAAAGAGGAGCATGTGGTAAATGGACTGCTCAGCTAATCAGAACCTTAATATAGTAGCTCCTAACAAGAACTGATGTTTCAAAGCCAATTGATCAGAATTGACATCCTACAAATCATTCACATCAATAAGAATCCGTAAAAGAGTGCCCGATTGACACCATTGTTGGAGGAGCACAAACAACAGACATAAAGGTAATCTCCATTGGCCACTCAGAGGGCAAGTGAGTTGAACAGCGGAAGGGATCCAAATCCATCCTTCAACTAACTCTATAAATTGATCCTAACATCACAAACCAAAATAGTCCCCGTTAGTAATATACTCGCTCTTCACTCGCATCACAATCCCAAACCAAACCCTGCTACTAAAGCTTAAGGTCGCTCAACCACAAAATTCTCAAAGCCCTTCAATAGTGGCCACTGCAGAGCCCGCCACTACATCAAAAGGACACAAGTTAAAGGCTCGCAATGGTATGGCTATCAAATGGCTGAGTTGTGGGTGTCGGTTCTGACGGCAAGACCCGAACCCCAGATTTCTAAGCTCCACCAGTTCCAATGCTGATTTCGCGCTTGAGGAATAGGTTTTAGTGCCTCACTTCCCCACTTTTTGTTTTCGTTTTCTTAGTTTTATTTATTTTATCGGATTTCTTTAATTTTTCTTCTTAGATTTTCAATTTCAGTTAATCTTTGTGTCTAGCTTAATTTTCAATTTTGTAATTTTTCTTATTTTTCTTGTGTTTATTTTTGCAGGTTTTGGCACTTTAGAACAAAAGACAAGCTAAATTTCGCAAAGGTCTACTGCCTTATTTTGTTTTTTTATGCATCGTGAATATTTTGTCTTTTTGTGAATATATATATATATATATATATATATATATATATATATATATATATTAAAAAAATTTGTCTTCACACAAAATTAAAAAAAAAAATTGTTTTTTATTATTAAAAAAATTTCATGTTTATGAAAATTCTCAAGCAAATATTTGTTCCATTTTGTTTTCATCATAACCATCCCGAACTCCGTTTTAGGCATTTTTGGTACCGTTGGAAAGATTAGAGAGTGTAGAATCTAAATATGGCTAGAAAGAATACTTTTGAAATTATTATGCATATGTAATTTTAAAAATTATCCAACTGGTCACTTTTTTCCTCTCTTTTCTTCTCCTAACTTGTTTATTTGAAGCCCAAACGGAGTGAATAAGGTGTCGATGGAAATCTTGCGAAGTCTCCTGTCCAAAAATGAGTACATCTCATTAAGGAGGTAGCACTTCCTTCTCTAACTTTCCAATCCGAGCCCCATTGTGGACATGAGACATTCAGTTGGGGGGAATAGCGAAGGAAGTGGCTTTTACATTTATGTTTTTGTTTTTATTTTGAGCAAGCCCATTTTGTTATGTTCAATGGCTTGCTGGTTTTCCTTTTTGTGAAGCTGTTATACTATACAGCTTACTTTTTCAATTCAAATTGCACCTATATTTTTGTGGTTTTGCCTAACCTGCAAGTTGGAAAATTGAAACTTTGTCTAATCCTGTTGATGTTAGATTGATGCCATACCTAGTTGAGTGGGATGATTAGTTGAATCCTTGTTGCTTTCGACCATTTTTCTTCCACCTTAGCTAACCACACTCCGTGCAGATCTGCTCTTCAATAACCGAAAAACTACTCAGCCTTAAGCCTGCAATAACCTACCCTACTTGACCACCAGAAGAACAGACTCTATGAAGAAAGCCAACAAGGTTCTGAAATGAAAAAGAAAAGAAAAGAAAGGAAAGAAGAAAGAAAATTTAAGACGCTACTTTGAAACCTGGCACGGTCCGGAGGGTATATGGTGAAAGCCTCAAGCCTGTGCCTTGTTTAATTGGTCGGAGACCCACTATGCCAAGTACATCGGTGGATGGGGTGGAGCTTTAGCAAGCTGTAGGTGTTGGAGTTTCAACTCATCCTGAGTCCGTGAAACCGGAAGAGTTGGTGGTCGAAAGATCCTCATGACTTGGTGCCCTAAGCCTTAATTGGTTGGGAGTCATCGGTAGATCCCCGTTACATGGACTTTGGTGAGGTCGATTCCTCAGCATTACACCCCTACAACACAAAAAGAGTTGTGGAATAAGAGTGGGTCCTGATATATTCGCTGTTAGCATGCTAGGTCAGTGGCAATAGCTTCGTCAAAGAGTGCGCTCGCGCTCATCGTTGAGGACTGATCAAACAAACACTTAGGTTTTTGAAGTTCTGGTTGATTCTACCAAGAAGGAGGCTCTTTGATACCACCTTGTATGGCATTCATTCTCTCGAGATAGTTATCAAAGGGCAGTTTCGTAATCTCATCGAGGGTTAGGCATTACTTCTTCACAACCTTTTTGAATTGCAACCTTGTAACATAATTTTGTTATAGTTTTATATGTTTTTTTTTTATTTTCTTCTTACATTGCTAAGGGACTAGCAATGTGTCGGTTGGGGGGTGTGATTAGTGCCCAAAAAGTGCTATTTCAACCCTATTTTTAATAGGTTTAGGTTTTATTTCTTGCTTACTAATTGTTATAATTAACCCAATTGACATGTTCAGTCCCTATTAGCCTTTGATCGTATCTCGGCTGTTTTTGTAGTTTTTGCAGAATTGCACAAATCGCCGTGGTCAATCCTAATCATAACAAAGTCGGGTTGATACTTCCTCGATCACTGCTATGGTTTTCTATCAATTTCAAGAAGTCGGGAATGAAGAATATCAAAGCAAGAAGAAATGAATAGTGCAAAGGTGAATAGTAGCAAGAGGGAGCAATGGAACAAAAGAAAGCCAACATTGATGAACAGTGCCAGTAGCGAATTTTTCTACAGCGAAAATTCCAGCTCTTCAAACGGCCTCGTTTTTTGTTTTTCTCCTTTCTACCCTCATTGTAATAGTTTTAGTTAGGTTAGTTTGGTAGTTCAATTTGATTGTAAGGCTATATAAGCCATTGTAATACAATCGCAGATCAAGGAAGTTTTATTTGATTCGAAGAAAACATAAGCCCTCGTTTTTTGGCCTTTCACTTTCTCTCTTCTCTCCCTCGTTTCTCTCCTTTCTCTGGCCGCTTAAACACTGAGGATACAACCCCAGGATGGTTGGCTAGACCTCTTCCTCCTTGAAGACGAGGGCTACTGGGCAACGGTTTTAAGGTAAACTTTTGGTTCCCCTGTTTTTCACGCAACAGGTTTTGACGTTTTGGTTCCCAAATTTGCAACTCTAAGTTTAAAGCTTTTTTGATGTACTTTCTTTAGCCAATACTTGGCAAGTTTTTTAGGTTCAAAGGTATCTTAGCTTTTAGATACACTAATATCCATTAGTTGCCCTTTACGAGCTACTGAGGTAGGTTAAGGGGTTGTATTTTCACTTTTTGATGCATCCTCTTTGACTAATACTTTGCAATCTTTAGTGGTTCAAAGTGGATGCTTATTATTAGATCCATTGAGATTCATTAGTTGCCCTCTACAAATCATTGTAGGATGGGTCAAGGTGATAGATTTTCACTATATGAACCATAAATGCTAAATAAATGCTTTCTATCAAAAGAAAATTATTAGGCTTAGTTTTTTAAAGTTAAATGAAGATCTGGTTCGAGATGACTATATGTCATCCTCCCAACGCGAGAGGAAATGAACCCAGTGGACCTCCCGCCTGCCTTTAGACTCAAAACTAAAAGAGTCTAATGCGTTTCAAGGAGTTCTTTTTCTTATTTTTCTTCATTTTATTTTTTGCCTGTAAACCACCATACATCACTGTTTTTACCAAAATCAACTATTTTCATCAAACCTTAAAATCCAAATTGAAATTCACCATTTTTTAATCACTGCAAATCATGTGCACGAAGAAAACCCATCCTTGTGTTTGACCCTGGGGAAATATTATACCGCAGTAGCTTTGCTACACAGTAGGACGAATTTAGAGGCTTGGTAAAATATTGTTGATTCCGAACAAATCCTACGGCCTAAACGAATCAAATGACGTAACACGTATGCTCGATGTATTACTCAATAATTTTAATCTTCCGGCAAGATGAAGAGATAACAACAAAAACAAACAAAGGTATAAATCAAAAAGAAGATTTCAGTAGCTTGGCTTAATATATCAGATTATGACAAAGTGTATGGATCTCATAGCGAAGGCTCATTGGAGAAGCCACCATTGATTCGAAAGCAATGAAGACAGAAACTATGTCTCTATGGAAATCTCATGTCCCCACTAAACATGAAAAGATCTACTCATTGAATCAAGTGATGTATGAGATGAACACTCTAATCAAAGTTAAGTATTGAACAAGTTTGATATCAAGGTTTCAACTTTACATGTTTCAATCCACTCGACATGGCACATACAAATTGGTCATTGGCTTATGAAATCGCTTAAAACCATAGAAATACACATATTAATTTATTCTAACTAAAATAAATTCAATATTAAAATTTTAAAATAAATAAGTAAAATAACACTAACTCATCAAAAGCAATGACGTAAATTCCGGTGATGTTAGATAGTTCATAATCTTTGCACTGCAACCGGCCACATTTTTACTAAAAATTTCAAATCCTGTTCGTATGTACATGGTGTAGCTTCTATAGGTGCTGGGACTACACAAGCTTTATAGATTAAATCATTAAATTAAATGAATTGTTAATTCCAACCTCTATTTAAATGTGTACACCATTTTCATGAACTTTGAAATCGTAGGTTTACCATTCGCACTGTTGTTTTTTCGTGCCTTATCTAATCTCATCAGGCGAAGAGTAGCCAACAAACAGAGTCAGGTTTTCAGCTTGGGTGGTTAATCTCTAAATTCTCATCCTAAAAATACAGCTTTTTCCATGATTTCAATATGGTTTTAACTGAGCCATGTATATCACTTCTTTATCTCCCGTGGCCAGTGGTTGTTAATAGCTTAATACCTTGTTCTCTGTATTAGGCCATTAGGTCATATCATAATTAGATTAAAATTACGCTTGACCAATTTTTTAATTAATAATCCTACCAACACCTTTCTTATCATCATCACGAGTTTTCAAGATGATATGGTACCAACTCATTCTCGATCACATGTCCCTTCTATTGATTTGAATGCGCGATTGTCATTCCACTATAACTCTTAACATTAACTAGTTTGTTTTCCATTTTTTATCACACACTTTTACCGCTATGTTTCACAATATGTCCCATCACAATGCCTTTCTCTTCCTCGCAAGATAACAGGCCTCTCAAGATATCACGCAAAATTTGATTATATATAAAAATAAATATTTTTAAATATTTAAAACTCAAAAAAGATAAGAATATGAAAGTTTTCCTCACCCCACTAATAATTACAGAAAATCAATCGAGACATCATCACCCTACTAACTTATTGGCTCACCAACCATTGTGTCAAATGCGTGCCAAAATTTCATATACAGAGTCGTTTTTTCTTTTAACCAAGCACACATCTGCATTAGTAGGTTTTGCAGTCTAGACTAACAAAATCCTTAGTCAAGTTTAAATGAAAATATAGTCATGATTCCTCATCCTTATCATTCTCAACCCCCTTCCTTTCTGCCACAAGAGGTTTTTTCTTCGAGAAATACTCTTCTTCATCAAATTAAAGGAGTATTTCCATTTGGAATCGCAGATGACCATCCCGCGCTCAAGTGTGTGATATAACGAGAGGCCTCAAGTATCTCTGCCGAAGAGAAAGGCATCGACGACGGGACATATCGCAGAAATGACCAGCAATAAAAGTGTAGGATAAAAATGGAAGAGCAACCACGCTTAGTTAATGTTAGAGCTGCTAGTGGAATAACAACGCTACATCTAAATCAATAATAGAGGATGATCTTCGATCAAAGGAAACAGTCAGTACCATATCATCTTAGGAAAACTCATCGCATTTTCTGAAGTGATAAGAAAGGTCAAAGGTAAGATTATTAATTAAAAATTGGTCAAGTATAATTTTTTAATCTAATTTATGCTATATATGACTCTAATATTTTCTTTGTATGCAGGAGACAAAGATTATTAAATATTAACATCCACCCAATTTTTTTGGGAGATAAAAGGGAAATTGTTATAGCGCACTGCTAAACCTGATGTTGGAGTATGAATCATGGAAGATCGTAATTTTTTTTGAAGATGTTATGAATTTTAAGAAGCAACCACCCCAAGTCGGCTTGATATTTTGTTGAAGTATAATGACTCTCGCCTTGATCAAATGGGTTAAAGATGGCAGTCTCGAAAAGCATATCGTCAAGGCAGATGAACAACCTACAATTTCCTAAAGTTCATGAGAAAATTGATTGCCACATCAATGAGGTTAGATTAACAATTCGATTTGAATTTAATGATTTAATTATAACAAATAAATTAATTGATTTTATTCTAAATTTTTTATAGGATATAAGGACTGTCGATCCTAACACTACAATCTCATATACATAATGAACAAGTTGCAAAACTTAATTTATCAAATGTGGGCTGTGTTTCGCACAAGGTCCATATGAACCTGGTCTCGACATCACCGGAATTTACGCCATTGCTGGGCGAGTTAGTGTTATTTTACTTATTTATTTTTAAATTTTAATATTGAATTTATTTTATTAGAATAATTAATATGCCTTGTATTTCTATGGTTTTTCAAGTAGCTTTAAATGACAACCAAGTCATGTGCCATCGGTCCGGGAGTGGTCAGACACATGTAAAAAGTTAGAAACCTTGATATCAAACTTGTTCAATATTTAACCTTTGATTAGAGTGTTCATCACATCACTGATTCACCGTGAGTAGATCTTTTTTCATGTTTAGTCAGGACATGAGATTTCCATAGAGACATAGTTTCTAATGCTTCACTGCTCGAATCAATGGTGGCTTCTCCAATGAACCTTTGCTATGAGATCCATACACTTTGTCATGATCTGATATATTAAGCCAAGCTACTGAAATCTTCTTTCTGATTTATACCTTTGTTTGTTTTTGTTGTTATCTGCTCATCTTGCCGATAGATTAAAATTATAAGTGTTTATCAAAGACTGTTCTCGTCACCCAACAAGGTGTATTGTTTCACTTCCTCTTAATCTTAGAACTCTACTAGTTTGATGCTATACATTAACTATCTTTTTCTACTCTTTCGCATTTCCAATAGATTTTTATTTATTCATTTTCCTTTTATCTTCATCTTAAATCATTTAAACTCCCTTATTTACCAGTCCTATATCTATTTACTTCCGACCTCTTTACATTATATTTCCTAGGCAAGTGAAATTTCTTTCATTAGTTAATGCGTTTTAGTTATATTATGGCTTTTTCCCCCAAATATCTTGCTATTTCTTAGTTATATCTTTTTTGAACTAAATTCAGAATATATAGAAAGAAACTAGCAACATACTGCAAATCCAGAACACAATGAAATATCTTATTTAATTATTTTTATATGTCCTAAAAACATGACATCCCAGACCCTAATAATTCTTGGTAATTAATGACACATAATCTATGGAAAAGATAAAGCTGCTTGCTTGAAGCCCACCCTATGTCCCACAACATAAAATGAACCTAGCAAAAAGACCAGACATTCACGATGCCGCAGCCTCTCCAAGGATTTCTAGCTCTACCAAAAACCTAATTGGCTACTTCTAGTTCTGAGAACTCCAGCCCAACTGCCAGCCTTGCATGTCCCTTAGGGTATCCCCTATCCCCCATTGTCTCGTTGGCCAACTCTGACCTTTTGAGGCCGTTAGAATTTGTCTCGATTTGGTAGCTGATATAATGACCCACATCGGCACTACACTTAATAACCTGCATGTATTCGGTGATTGTCTTAGAACCCTTGATGGCGTATTGAAGTTGATCCTTGATTTGCTTAATATGCCCATGAGATGGATGAGCATATGTGTTCGCAAGGGTGAGCTAGGCATCAAGGGAGGTGGAGGACTGTTGAATAAGGGGAGTCAATGGAGCAGAGATGGAGCCGACAAGAGCACCAAAGAGCAATTTGTCTTGTCAAATCCAAGGGAGAAAGTCTAGATCTGGCGTGTCCTGGTCGGCGGAGAAGGTCATGGCCGATGGACAAAAGTGAGAGCCATTGATAAATTTGCAGGTTTAGTTTATGAGGATAGCTTCAACATGAAGCTTCTGTGATAGGTGGCTCAAGATGCGGAGCTTGACAATGTTTCTGATGGGATAGTGGCGATGATGGTGAGAGGTGAAGGTGATCACCGTAAGGACAAGATTTGTCAGTTGTTCTTGAGCCATGATATAGGTAGAACAGGGGGAGAGAGAAGGCATGGGTATAAATGGTGCCAAGGAGGAGGAGCCGACTACTAGAGAGAAGAGAGGAGAGGTTTGAATCAGGGCTTTGATACCATGTAGAAATTGGCATAAATGAATAATTGATCGATATTTTCATCAATAATTTGATATATGTCGCACAAATTGAATCAAGAATGAAAGAATGAATTAGGTAACTAAATCTAGATTAGGCAGTACCCTTAGACGTCTAGTCAACCGCTGCACCTCAACGGGTTTTGGGGAGAACCAAATTAGCTAGCTCGTCTAAGTGACATCTCAATTCCTAACCACAACTCATCTCGCTGATTCTTCAAGACTACATGCTTTGAACCTCCACTGAGTTTTCCTCGCTCCAGATCTCTGATGGAGCAAATATCAAGGTCAATTCATTGGATTACTATTCCATGTGATTACGAATTCCCATGCAACTTACTAAAACCGAGCTCCTCCGCCCTAACAATTTGGGTAGTTTGAATATACTAGTTAAGTATACTGGTTTCTTTGTTAACTCACTTACTTAGTGAGCTGGAGGATTTGAAATGGTATATAAAAATGGATCATAACTTTGTCTCGCCCTTCAAATTTCATTGATGTGCTATGCAACAATGATGCATACATCATGCTGCCCAATCTCCTATAGACAACATAACTCGAATTATGTTCTCCTTTACCGATATATTTAGAAAAAGAATGAATTTAGAAACACAATCATGAAGTTCATGATTCCGTAATTATTATTTAGAGAAGAAAGAAAGTGAGCTCGAGGTTTCTACCTTAGATGTTGTTGAGTTGGGCTGGCACGACCGTGCAAAAATCTCTCCACGAAGCCTTTTCAAAGAACCAAAGCTCCATTCACAACATGTTGATTCTATTGTTGGTAGACTGCTGGATATCAGTTTACATTTTAAGTCTAATATGATTTTGTGAGAAAATTCAAGATCAGTCGTGATCACTTCGTGACAAATTAGCAAGATCATGACAATACTGCATATTAAATCTGAAAGACGTGCATTAGATTAACAGATTTTCATGAAGTGGAAAGATTCTAAACATGAATATGGAAGGAATCCAACTACTTGGATTGAAGACTTTCTCATGGAAGGCGTGATCAAGAATCGACTTGACTGAGCTGGCAAGGAACGTGTGATACAGATTTTCTTGGTTCAATTCCCATGGAGGATTATAAATGGAGATCACATCTTGACGAAGAGAGATGGAAAAACAGTGTGCAAACTAGAAGAAAGTGTTTTTATATCAGCATACCTGTTTTGAGGTATGATTAAACTCTCTTAATGTTGAGTAGATTTTTTATCTCTTGTTGAGTGAGATTGAGGGCTTGTATATTCTAGATGTGGTTGGGGGGATAAGGGGATCTTATTCCATGTTTCATTATGAGAGAATTAGGTGAAGGCAGCGTTAGAGAAAGGGGGAATCTTGTCTCATATAAGACCAACTCAGAATCCCAATTGAAAAAATAGTAGAATTTCAGCATTCGTGCCCCGCCCCGTGGACGTAGGCTGTGGGTCAGAATCAGCAAACATCTTCCTGTGTCTTGTGCCATGTATGCTGCTGATTTATATTCTATGTTTATCTCTGTGAAAATGAATACTTATATAGATGGTTTGTAACTGTTCACCTATTCACTCATGAGATTGTTGATGCACCAACTGACACACCAAGTCTGTTTATAAACAGTTAATTCTTTCAGATGTTCTTAGTTCATTCACTGCCATCCGAAGACAATCATCAGAGAGAATCAACCGTGATAGAGCCTTAGTGCTTATGTGACGCCCCAAAACTCGGGGGTCCCGTTGACCACCGCTAACCTGCGGAAACCTGTGTCTCTCATATCATGAGACCCATACGTGAGTAAAAATGGCCACGTCCTCCCATACATCCATACTCACCAAAATATATATTCTATACAAAAAGGTGTTAATTTACAATTTGTTTTGATTACAAATTATCCAAAACTGGGTCTTTTACCTAGATTTTTACAAAAATACATAAAAGGCCACATATGGCCATTTCTTCGTCTCTAAGACTTCTGGATGCGCCCCATCCCCAGTGAACCTTCGCACTAAATAATTTTTCTCTCTTCGATACAGGAGCAAATGCCCAGTAGTAGAATTATCCCACTTGGGTTACTCCCCACCTAAGTGCTCATGCAATGGGCACACCAAATATCTAAGTAAATATACAAGTCCCTAATTAAATGTCTTACATAAGTTATGGATGAGAATGTGATATGCCCATCCCCTCATCTCGAGCCCTCATTGACTCCCTCACTCATGCCTAAGCCATGTGTGAGAAAACACTGTTTCCAAAACAAAAGGTTTTTGTTCTTGAAAACATAATACAATTTCCGATAAAGTTCTATTGGACAACCCTCCGAGGTGAATTGCTGGATAATCCTTCCATAATAGTCATGGGTCCTCCTCCAAGATGAACTGTTGGACAACTCCACAGACATTCTTCGAAATCCTCCCACACCCATTTGACAACCATGTTTTCATGTCATGACTCACACCTATTTTACTCTAGGTTTCCCAGTGCATATGAAATGCAATATGCCATTTCACAACAATTCATGTTAATATATTAAGCATGCATATACTAATAGAATTTATACACAATCAACATGTTATTCACTCATAGTAATAACACCAAAATTAGCTCACATGGGCTAATATACAATCTGGCAGTCCATCTTGGAGATGCCCAAAGAATCACACAATTAGCACACAACAACACACAAGGTCATATGAACAGTCCAACCTCAGTCTCAAAACTATTAACGACCACACTAGGAATTTTCTCTACTCACCCTAATCTTTGAATCGAAACATGGTCATTCAGGCCTCAGAACATCCCTATCCATCAAAATGGCTCTTAGCCAAGGAATAAAACAAGTAAGAGAAAACCCCTACCTCCCGGAGTTTGTCGAAACTCCACAATATTGATGCCCACGCCAGAATTCCTGGCAGGCCGGGATCAACTCGTTTGTCTCACGGATTCAATCTGACCGATCACAGAACTTTAGAGATAAGGTGGACTCTCTAGCCTTTTCTTTCTCTCTTTCGCTGGTCTCCCCTCTTTCCTCTCTCCCCAAACTGTAAAACTCGTCGCGACTTGTCCTTTCATGCCTAGTGTCCATTTCTCATCGACACCTTAGGTTTCCCTATCACCTTATCTCTCTTCCTATCGATTTCCCCAATGCAGATGATGCCATGTGTCTCCTATGGACCACACTTGAGCTCATGTTTGACTAGCTCACAATCTGACATGTGTCTCATCCTGAGCCACTCGAGTTGCGCCACGTGCCCCTCACCATCGTTCGTGCCTCAAGAAAATTGAAATTCCGATCGCTTGCAATTTTAAAATTCAACGTGGTAATCAGATTTTGCAAGACGCATTTCAATGGTGAAGTCCTGCTTGGCCATCCAGATCTAGAAAATTCGAATTTTTGACCGAAATTACTGTGCTTACTACTTTTCGTGAAAATTAGAGTTTTCGTGGCTGCATACCTTAACTGCAATATTCCAAAAAAAAAGTTTTAAGGGTGCAATGTTTCATGACTATCTAAGGAAAGATCATCCACTTTCGGCAGTTAATCTTAAAGATATTAAGGCAGAAGAATTCAAAGTGGTTAAAAATATTTTGTTAAGCAATATATGAAGTTAAAGTTGTATCATGGATGCCTGTAACCCGATATGCTATATCATAGCCTTTTTTCTCAATTTTAATTAAGTGAATCTTATCTCAAAGAAATGAATAGAACACCCGAGAAATATGCTTGATTGTTAAGACATTTGATTCAATAGATCAAAACACAATTATTTGGACATATCTAATACAACCTTTGATTAATTCAAATAAGAGACTTGGCACAGCCTGGCAAACAGAAAAAAAGAAAAAAATCAATCTTTTCTTTCTCATTTTCTCAACCCAACACTTGACTTTTTTCCTTTATCTTCTTCATTGCTTGCCCACGTATCTACATATTTAAGCTTCCAAAAAGTGAGTAAATTTCTCTTTATCATTTCTATATTTAGTTTGTACAAGTACTTGTTTGGGGTATAGATTATACTGTTTGCATCATGGCTTGATTATTGTGAGATTTGGGCATGCTAATGGATAAGAAAATTTGTTCATAGGAAATTCTATTTTATTTGAGCTTGAATCTTGTATTTTTAGCTTCATTATATTAGGCCTTAATTCTGATCGTGCTTAATCATATTTTTGGGGGGTTTAATAGTTAATATGAATATTCGGATTTATTCACTAAAATTTTAAGGATATTTTTTATTTTAACAAAGGTGACTTCTAACTTTGCTTTATCTTTAATATTCATTAAATAGATTTTTTTTTTTAATGAAAAATTTATTCAAAACCAATTCGGATCAAATGTAGATAATTGATCATTTGCTTATTCTTCAAATCGAATTCCAAAAAAGGAAGCTTCAGGAACCACTAAGACAAATATACTAAGCTATGTTACAGAAAAGCCAGATAATGTGGAAAACATCTATAAGAATTCCTTTTCTTTTTGAGAAGTTTCAGAAAGATTGAGAACTCAAACTTTCATATGCTTTTTATACTGTAAAACAAATTCTCGGTACGATTGATTAAGTTTTGGTGTTTCAGAAAATTCTCCCAATTGCTTTTTGTGGCCTCAGTTTCTCATCACCTCCAGGTAATAAGGTCCTTTGTTTTACATTTCTTTACTTTCATTATATAAAAGATTTTGCTGCATCCGCTCAATGCATATTACTTGGCCAGCATTCAGTTTCTTTGGGATATTGGACCTTAGCTCTGTAGATGAGGTTAAAGATCAATCCACCAATCCGCCTATCTTCAGAAGACTCAAACCTAGGGAAAATGAAATTGATTTAGAATCATCATGATCTGTGTGAATGATTTCTTGAAAATACTTTTAAAGTTTGGAAACAGTGCGTCTACAACCAATTGCTTTTTAAATTTTGTTGAAATTCAGAACTTGATAAGAGTCATGATTTTGATACTGTCCAGCTATTTGTTTTCTAAATCCTACATATATAAATGTTTCCTGTGGATGGTATAGATTATATTCCCAGCCGGTGTTACAAAGTGATCGACATACTGAATTTGGAGAGTGAAAAAGGAACAAAATAAATGTTTGCTTTATGAAGGTGCCAAGGTGAATGTCCTGCCTATTAAGGTATTCCATGGAACCATCTATGCTTGACTACTGGACAAAACTATGCAACCACGGCCATTGGACAGAAGGAATTTCGAGTTGAACATCATGATGAGATATCCAAATTTCTTCACAGGAGTATAAACCGATACCTATAAAGAATGATGAGGGGTGGAACTTATGTTGTAGTTCCCAGCAGATCCGAGTGTACTGTATAGAAATATATTTGAGGAAGAACCAGCACCCTTAAAGGCTGAAGCAATTGCTTTGCTAACAAGAGAGACTAATGGAGGGAGGTTGGTGATGATGGTAAATAAATAAGGGCGGCTTCATCCGAGCTAAATTATTCTCCTAAAATTGCAACAAAATTAAGGTATATAGCTTTATGCCTTTTTTAAAAACAGTGCACTTCTAACTTTATAATATTCATATATCAACTCACTATTCAATGAATAACAAAAAAAGATGCAGAGATAGGAAAGTGGTGGAGATGAAAGAACCTCATGAAATGATTGCATCGGAACCCATCATGATTCAGTCAAAAACAAAACTGCAAAATTATCAAAAGATGAACTGGGTTTTTTCTTTGAACCCTAAAAATTTATCAAAAGAAATGAGTTTATAATGAAGAATGAAAATGGGATGGCTTAAACGAGATATTTTAGAACGCTAAAAGCGGAATGTCATTGCTGGATGCTCCCTTTGTGTGCAAGTTCGGTATATGCTAAATGTGAAACTTCAATGCTGTGAAAATCTCTGCGTTTCCTAGATACATCAAACTGAATGATCTAGATTATATATCTGAAGATAAATGAAGGGAGAATGATTCCAGTGGGGGGCAATATAAGAGAAATAGCTGAGGAAATATCAAGAACTGGTCTCGTCACTGTGATTCAGAAGTCTATAGTTAACTGAAGCTGTGGAAACAAATCAATGTAAACTCCTACTTACTGCATGCAGAAAGCACTGAGTATTTTGCAAACGAGTAAGACATCTTACCTTTTAATTAATTTAGTTCTGCATATGAATATTGAAGCCAATCCTATAATTTTCAAAATATATTCCATTAATTTAGAATTTAGAAGTGGCTTATATGGAAGTAAATGTGTGATTTGTAGGTGTCCCAGATTAAAGGTTTTGGACGTTAGTTCATATTATCCATCTATCAACGCTATTATTCCAAAATATATATGCAAGTGGAAAAATTTGGACATACTGAGAGTAGGGAGATTTTACGTGGACAAAATCCTACCAATAGATACTGCCTTCACTGCAACAACAACTTCATTTTGCCTATCAGCTGCATATATAACTATTTCTTAGAGATGATTTACTTTCTTGGTTGCTTTTACCTTAACTTAAGTAATTTGATCTACATGGAGGATTCATTGAGAAGGAAGATGCTGTGAAGATATTGAAGGGCTGCAAACAACTTGTTCATTTAGACATCAGGAGTCTGGTTTTTGTGAAGATGATGCTGAGATATTAGAGCTTACTTCATATTCCTGCATTCAAGTTAGAACTGGGAAATCTATATTAATTCGCTTTGATGATTTGGATTTTGATTTGGATTTGGATTTTGATGATTTATTTGAGGTTAATTATATGAATACAGTTAATTATATGGATTTTTTTTCTGAAGAAACCTTTGTGCCACTTTATGCAATGTAAGAGAAATTATCAGCCACTCTTGTAAAGAAGTGTTATAAAAGGTAAATGGCTGGCAATGCATATGTAAAGAATTAAGAATTAGCTTTCCTTTCCGCCTATAAAATTTTCATACAAAACCAAAATAGAACGAAATCCTCATTTTTCATAAACGGGTGTTGAAGAAACCTTGTTTTGCCTGGGTTGTTTAGTACAACTGTTTTTGGTTAGTTTGTTTATTGATATTGTAACTCATATAAAAGCTGAGTCTTGGAGTGAGTTAGGTTAGGTCGTAAAGTGTACCCAGTCGTTTAATAATAACCTACTCACAAAAGCACTTACCCTTTTTTTTTTTCTTTTTTTTTTTTGACAACTAACACTTTGTTACAATGTAGTAAACTGTACCCACTAGGACTTAAACTCAGGACTCCTTCTCTCTTTATACCTTGCCTTTTTTCAAAGGTAGAATGTTTTACCATATAAACTAGCCATGATGAGATAAAAACACTTATTCTTTTTTCATATGGCTGAGCATAACGCTCCCCATATCATGGAAAATACTTAACCTTGAGTTCTCGAATATTGAAAGTATATTGATGACCACCTTGTATGCTTGCATACTTGGATAAAGGTGAAACCATCAAACCTTTTTGTTTAAATAAACAACGATTATATTTAATATTTATCCTTCCATTCCAGTTATTTAAGTCAAAGTCATTTTAAAAGGACAATTTATTCTGATTGATTGAATATAATTAGAACTTCTAAAAACTATAGACTCCATGGATGTTCAGTAAATATTTGGAGAGGGTTACATACTAATAACCCTTCTTCTTTTTTTATCAGTGTATTGTTAAGCATTGGTGTGCTCCATGGATGTAATGATCACATTAACGGTTCAATCTCGTGATTTGATTAACATTTGTACCCATCCATTTATTTTTTGATGTGATCTTTACTCATGCGCTTTAATTAGATCTAATTATGCTTATATCTTGTTTTAGGATTCAAAATAATTTTTTAGTTTTTACAATCAACACATAGATAGAAGACCAAAAAGTATATTAGTACAAATTGTAGATTTTTAGAAGAAAACTATTTGACAAGTGATAAGTTCATGAGTGATGTTTATTGTCTCGAATTCTATAGTTTTATCGTAATGTTAAAGGAATGCTGCATTCTCCTTTTCTCTCCTGTGGCTCATCCTTAACCCTTCGCCTAGTGTTTTTCTCGTGTGATCGGGCTAATCTCACAGTGCCATCGACCTTCCTTTTCGCCAAGGTGCTTCGATCGAGGGGCCCTTGGCTTCACGTTGCCCTAGGCTCGGGAAAGAGAACTGCATTGACTTTGTTCCTTTTTTGGACTTTAATGGCTCTCTTTTCCACTTCTCCTTTCCTAAGCATCCTTCGTCTCTTTGCCGTCGGTTCTAAGTCAAGCCGGCGCCTCAAGTGGTTGTGCGTGTTGTGGGCGTCCTATGTTTAAGATATGACTTTGTGCTGGGTGTTGGTATTTTGGGGTGGTATATTTGTGGGGCGGGATGTTCCGGCTCACGGATCTATAGCAGGCGTGAGTTCGGGGTGGAATTTTGATAGTGGTCGCTTGTCTCGTGGTTTGGTCGCGGTGGTGGCATTGGCATCTGAGGTCTGCAAATTTCTGAGGGTCGCGTGTCCTTTATCGGCGGGTGGGGCGCTGAATGGGGCTGGAGTGGGGCTGTAGCCGTTGGTCCCAATAGGGTTCAAGCGGTGGATGATCTTCTTTGCCAAGTTCCAATTGATCTGTGGTAATCTTTATTGTTTTTTAATTTTCAATGTTTTAGTTGTATGTCTTTGTTTTTTATCTTTTGTTCTGGTTGTTATTATATTGGTATTTTTCACCTTGTCCATGGGGACTTTGGCTTTTGCTAGTTTTGTTAGATTTGTTCCCTTGCTCAGTTCATACTTGAATGGTGTTGTCAACTTGGTTTGGAGCACCATTCGCTTGGTTTGGTGTTCACCTTTTTTGGCTATTGCCTGACACAAGCTTCAAGCTCTCTTTTGATTTGACATTCTGTTTTTTTTTTTTTTTTCAAACTATGGTCTTAGCCTATTGGTTAAACCCACACAAAAAGGACGGACCCAACATAATCAATTACGCAATTGAAAGGGAAATGTCTTTGCACACTACATCAGAATGGCTAAGTGATTTTGTGATTTTTTTTAATAAGGAGTGTATAAGAAAATATTTGTAAAGTAAAATTAAAATAATTAAAACTGTTATATAAAAAATTGAAATTTATTTTATATTTTGTTTGGAATTTAGAACATAAAAGGTTTTTCACTTTCTACTCTTCTTTTTTCCCATAATCATCCCAAAAAATGCTGCATCGAAAGGTGGAAAGTTTTATGAACTTTGGAAGTTGAAAGTGGGGTGAAGTTTTAAATGAAACACTGGTAAGTTGAAAAAGTGGTCAAATAAATCTCTTTAAAATATTTGGATGCTTAAATAGATTTCTACCCTCATGATATATGGGAGAACTCATCGTTCGTTTCGAAGAGACGAGCGATAAAGTATCATAAAAAAATTTCTACTGCATTAGTGAAGTTCGTAGTTAACCGTAGCTGTGGAAATGCTCCCCTATCTTCACCGACGAACTGGATTATGTTACAAACGAGTAAGGCATCTCTACTTCTACATTATTACTATGAAAAAGAAAAATCATCCTTTTGACTGTAAGTTCTAGTTCTATGTACCAATGCTTCCAAATCTTACAATTCTCCAAAATTCCAATTAATTGTCCTCGCATAAATTTAATTCTGATATGTAGGTATCCCAGATTTTAAGTATTTCGACGTGGGGCAAACGATTTATCAATCAACTCTATGATTTCAAAATTTATCAGCAAGTTGAAAATTTTGGAAATTCTGAAAATAGGTCAATGTTACTTGAACGAAATCCTACCACAGATCGGTCTTCATTGCCAATTTACATTGCTATCAGCCCTTATAAATAACATTTGGGAAAGACGATACGGCAGATTACCGACTCACATCCAGAACTTATGTACTTGATCTACATGGAGTGAGTCTTAGAAAATGAATATCCTGTGAAGATATTGAAGGGTTTCAAAACAACTTTTTTCATTTAGACGCCGTGAATTGCAAGGGATTCATGATGATGATGACGAGATATTAGAGCTTGCGAGGGTCGCCTCATATTCAATGATGATGTTATATACCTCATAACGAGTATTTAGATTTGAATCTTATTAGTGGATTTTGGGATATATGAATACGTTTGGTTTTTGGTGAGCTTGTTAATGCGCATTGCTGCAAGAAACTCGCTTTTGCATGTGCCTCTTTATCCGATATAAGAGGAATTCATCACCGCTGAGGGAATATCAGGATGGCTCTGCAACCCGACACCACTCATGAAAATCGGGCATAGTCTCCTTTGTACGAGGAGCTCTACCCAAGGTACAAACATGTCCCAATAACACTTACAATGACTACACATGGTCCACATGCGACAAAATAATGGCCACTTGGGCCCCCCGCATTAATACTCCACAAAATACATCAACTATATACAATAGTTCAAGAGCACAATTACTCTTTACCAAACATATATATCAAAATTTAGAGCTTTAATACATGTTATACAAAACGAATACCCAAAGCTACAACCCGATCTTCTTCTAAATGATAATTTAATGAGCGGCTGGGCCCTCCCCGTAGACACTCCTTGTAATTGAAATAGTGATCCTCGACAAGGTGAGAGCAAGCCCGGGGAGATAATTTCCTACGTGGGTTACTTCCCACCTAAGTAAATGCACATGTCATGGCAAAATTACATCCAAGCAATTACATGAACCTACTCGAATGTCTACATGCCCAATCCCATGTCCCGAGTCCTCACCGACTCCCCATGCCTGTCGAATGCGTAGTAAATATCTAGTTTTCAAAACAAAAGCTTTTTGTTTTCGAAAACTTACTACCGAGATTCGGTAAATATATTGGACTACCCTCCAAGGCGAATATGTTGGATAACCCTCCGAAACAATTCATGGGCCCCTCCGACGTGAATTGTTAGACAATCTCCCAACACGATTCTCCGGAAAATCTTCCGTCGAAATTCCTTTCACAAACATTTTCATTTTTGTTTTCTTTCATGTCATGCACTCACTCCTAATATTCTAGGGTGCCCCAGCCACAGATATAACGATTATGCAAATCTAACAACTCATGCTAATATGTCGATGTGTATACTAACATAATTAATCCACATAAATCATGTTATTAAATCTACATCAACAACAATTCAAAATCAAATTTCACATAGGCTAATTAACAAGGCAAAACAACAATTCATTTGAATCACCAACATCATAAAATTCACACCAAAATCACGTGACTATTCACGTGAATAGTGAAATCCTCTGGCAATCGTTCACTCACAACAATGGGGATTTTTCTCCACTACCTCAAAGCTTGAGATCTCAAACACGCAATTCAAGCCTTAGAACATCCTTAACCATTTACATGGCTCTTAGCCAAAGAATAACACAAGTAGGAAAAGATCCTTACTCCTTTGAGTTGTCGAACTCCACAAAACTGGCAGCTCACGCGTAGTCCTCCTCACAGAGAACAACTTTACTCTGCCCGAAGCAAACGACACGGTCCGAACGCTCGAAAATCTGTATAGTGCTCACACTTTCTCTCTGTAATTTCAAACCCAACTTTCCTCGCCACTTACTCTTTCTTGCATGTTTCTCTGTACCTAGTAAAGAAAAACAGAGCCATTTTTTAAGTCTTTTTCCTCATTTACATTTCCAATATTTCCATCCATGTCCCTTTTCATATCTTGATTTTTGGACACTTTAAGAATCCGTGCCATTTATCCATCCTCTCACTAATTATGCAACGTGTGTCACATGGGTACATGTAGTGTAACTTTTGTCACATCACATGTCTTTCACGTTGCACGACATCCTATCTGGTGCCTTGGAAAAATGTGAAATTCCAAATCATTCTGACTTACCAAATTCGACGTGGTAGATAGATTTCGTGGAGACGACCTAACCTGAAGTCTGTTTGGCTATCCGAGATCTATACTCTAATTTACTGAATTACCATTTTACCTCTTTTTAGAAAATTAAAATTTTCCCGGTTTTACATTTCTCCTTCCCCTTCTGAAAGGAATTTCGTCACGCAAATTTTGACAATCACAACAACTCCGCATGCATATGCAATGTGCACATACCATGTGATAAACTAGTCATTTAAGTATTAAACGACTAAACCACGTACCTTCATCCCCAAACAAGAAGGGATAGGTGGCTCCGCATCGTGTCCCCGCCCATCGTCACCTTCCACTCCACGATGCCGCCATAGCGACCTCACTCAGCCCCACAAGACAAGGCCACAAAACCCGATCTCACGATCCATTAATGCACACTCGGTCCTCCCCGGCGTCCCATCCGCGGTCAACTCAATCTCTTCCTAACCACCATACGAGCCGGATCCTGAGTGTACCGAGCACGGAGACGTGAAACACCCTCGTGTGGACACCCGACATGCCGGGCTGGCCAAGCCAACCGATACGCTACAAAGGCTCACCCTCGAGCATCCAAGGGCCTAATAAACCTCCGCGATACCTCCCCGCCACACGAACCTCGACCACTCCTCTCTAGGCATCACCTTGGCGAAGACATGATCACCTAACCTCGAACTCATGACTCGACGCCGTACATCGCATAGCTCTTCCACTTGGCCTCGGAAATGTGAGGTCGCCGTCAGATCAAGCTCACCTTCCTGAGGTGTCTCTAATAATATCAAGACCAGCGGATGGAGCCTCTCCCACCTGGGTCCAACAACATATTTCCAAGATCTACATACCTCCCATGTTAACGTCTCATATGGTCCCATTCGTACACTCGCCGATAACCGTTGTTATAGCGAATTCCACTAAGGGAAAATGCTCTTCCCAACTACTCCTTATTACGATCCAAGATACAGGTCGCAGCATGTCCTCTAACACCCAGATAGTCCTCTCCGAACACCATCCGTCTCATGGGCAGAGTTGTACTCATGGTCAATCGTGTGCCTGCCAGCCCTTTGAAACTCTTCCAAAAACAAACCCCGTTCATCCGACACCATAAATACCGGCACTGGGAATAGTCGATCATTCTCAATGCACAACCCAAAGATAATCTTCCACGCGGCGTCATCCGCGACGCTAGAAATGTACCGACTTCGTGAGCTGGTCCACTATCACCCATATCGCATCATGTCCTTGCGGTGTCTGTGGTAAGTGGGTCACAAAGTCCATCGTGACGTGCTCCCACTTCCACTCAGCCACCTCCAATGGCCGCGCAGCCTCGTCGGGCTTCTCGCGCCGTTTAACCCGCCGATCGTGAGACATCATCAACAAAGTCCCCACGTGTCTCTTCATCCCGCTCCAAAGAGATCGCGACGAAGATCTTGGTACATCTTCGTGCCACCGATGCACAAAGAAATCGAGCAATGAAACTCCTTGAGAATTCTCTCTCAAACTCCATTAACTCGAGGAACCATTACCCGGCCCTTCTATACCAAGACTACCATTCGCGTGGGACGGCCCAAATTTCGCCACCGTATCGACAGCCTCAATCCCTAATGGACACTATCTCTACGTTCTGTCCCTGGGATTCAATCACTCTACTCTAAACTCCCCAACATACCTTGAGCCTGCTCGTCAGATCAGAGCCCAAACCGTCCTACGCCCTCAGCATCCGCTACCCCGTGAAGCTATACTAGCTAATACTCCCGCGGACTTCCGACCGAAAGGCTAGCCACCGCCATTTGCCTTACCAAAAATAAAAGTGAAGTCGCACTTAGGAACTCCATCCATCTACGTTGCTCCTTACATTGAGGTCCCACAGGTGAAAATATATACTTAAGACTTTTATGATGAGTACACTCGAACTCTCGCCATATAAGTAGTGGTGGCTACCAAATATTAAAGGCGGCATTACTTAATTTCACTAACCTATGTCGTGTGTGGGGTAATTCTACTCATGATTCTCTAACCGACGGAACCAAAAGCTTCACTACCCTCCCGACCACATCAAACACATCCTGGGGCCCAGCCACAACAGGCATCACAATACACTGTGTACTCCTGTCCCCTATCCGGGACTATATAGATAGGAGCTGTAGTAAGCCTCCTCTTCAACTCCTGGAATGACTCCTCGCATCGGTCATACCAATCAAACTTGACCTCCTTCAGGGTCAATCTCGTCATAGGTGCCACTAATCGGGAGAAATCCTCAATGAATCTCCTATAGTACCCAGCCAATCCCAAGAAACTATGTATCTCGAAGACTGACTTCGGCCTCTCCCAACTCATCATGGCCTCGACCTTCTCTGGGTCCACTGACACGCCTAATGTTGATACCACGTGTCCCAAAAATCTCACCTCAGTAATCCAAAACTCGCACTTACCTAATCCCGCTTACAATTGATGATCTCTCAACAATCGTAAACAATCCTCGCGATACTCATGCTCTACTAATCGAATGGGAGTATATCAAAATGTCATCCACGAAGACTACGACAAACTGATCTAGATAGGGTTGGAATAACCTATGCATGAGGTCCATGAATGCTGCTAGCGCATTCGTCAATCCAAAGGGCATCACCGTAAACTCAAAGTGCCCATAACGCGTCCTAAACGCTGTCTTAGAGATATCGCCTCCCTAACCTCACCATGATAACCATCGCATGGCTGTCTATCTTGAATAGACTTGCGCCTCAAATGATCAAACAAGTCATCAATCCTCTAAGAATATACCCGATTCCTCGACCGTGAACCTCTATTCAACCCGCTTGTAGTTAATGCACGTCAAGGGTCTTGTCCTTCTTCGCAACAGAGGTGAAGTGTCTTCCTACGACGAACCCCTTGTCCGCAGCTCTCGTAGCTGGACTCGAGTTCTTCTTAACTCAACTGATGCCATCCTATGTAGAGTCATAGAGATGGGCGAAGTACCAGGGTGTAACTCGATACCAAAGTCTACAACCCTCTGCGAAGGCAATCCCGGTAACTCATCCTAAAAAACATCCTCATACTCGCAGACTACTTGAAGTATATACAAGTGATCTCACCTCGTCATAAAGAAATTAAGCTCATTCTTGACACAGTACATCCACGACCTGGACTTGTACCTTTGTATGGGGCAAAATATCATGCTTGTCCCTTGAAATACAACACGATGCGGATTACTGCGTGTGGCGGTAACTCTCTTATGCTCACTTGTGCTTGACTCTATAGTATCCAGCGATCCATCCCAGATGGAAGTCGAACTCGTATGTCACGCTGACCTCATGTCACGGAGTAGAATCCCAGAGATCTCCTAGCTTCGCAACCACGATATATCATCCACATCCTCGCCTAATCCCTGGGGGATAACTCACACGCCTGAGGCTCCTCTGACCTCAACCTGGCCCGACTCTATCTGGCGATTGCAACGATGAATGAATTCGTGCACTGGAATCAAATAACACTCTTGCCCGTAGTGAGATAGCAAAACGTACCACAATATGGCGGCTGATCAGTTGACTTAGCCGGTGGTGTGATGTAAAACATGCCCCTTTGAACCCTGATGTCCTGTGGAAATTGGGCCTCGTCCCTGCGCCTCGGCCGTAGTCTAGCCTCTCGCGCTGCTGTGTAACAGGAGGTGCAGTGAAGCTCCACGAGGCCTGGCCAAGCTCCTACCGGCACGTACCCCGGTTGTGGAGAATATCTTGTATCCTCTCATGTCCCTCTGAGTGACTAGGGACTATCTTATCCTGAAACCTTGGATCCCACGTCTCTAGGGGCAATCCTCTTGATAATAATAGAGCTGGCGGCAGTGGTAACACACCATGCACTTGACGTTGGTAACTACGTCGGAGTCCACATGGACTTGGAACCCAGTGAACCGAGTCTACGCTGCTTCCTTGAACTGAAGAAGACTAACTCTCCTTCCTCTTCTTAACACCACGCCCCCAGAGTGTTTGAGCATCTCGATCTCTCTCTCTATGGTGAGGCGTCCAAATATAGAGTCCATGTCTTATGTGAGAAGTCTGATCACGCCCGAATGGACAACTTTAGCCCATTCTCGGATCGACCTTGGCCGTATGCGTGGCCACGTAGTCATCGACAAAAGCGAGCTAGCTCAGTGAATCTGTACATACTCCACCCACGGTCCTTCGTTCCCTGCCCGGCTCTAGGAACTCATGAGCCTTCGGCGTGACTGACGTTATCCGAGAAAATCCTTACCGTGAGCGGCTCACGGAACTGCATATGTCATTGCCTCCCAGGTCTCTAGAGGTCTTTAATTGCACCTGCTTGGGCCTCACCCTCTGCTGGAGCGCCCAGCTAGTCTAATCCCGGGTGGTGTGGAGGTAATCTCCATAGCCTGCAACACCTTCTCGGCTGCGCCAGACAGTAGTGCCACCGTCGGGATCTCCTCCCCTGTGAATGTCGAGGATTATGCTAAACCTCAGGGTTTCGGACCTCTGGCTACTGCTACACTGGCACGTGCAGTCGCGGCGGTAGCCAATACCTCATTCGGCGAAAGCACGTTGGTGAGCAATGAGGTGGTGCTTGAAATTTGCTTTTTCGTTGGGCGTAACTCTCACGTCCTGCCCTCGATAACCATTTACACATGTCGAATGTGAGTTAAATCCTAATGCGGTATCTACAAGTATACGATAGAGACATTATTCACATTGGAAAACATTTCATATATAAAGGTCCGTACATTGATAGGTAATCTGGGAACAATTATTTCATATATTAAATCATATCTGACTAAAAATTTATTTTATTTTATTTCATTTTAAAAAAATTAATTTATTTTTATTTCATTTAAAAAATATATATTTTATTTCATTTCATTTTTAAAAAAATTATTTTATTTTATTTCATTTAAAAAAATTTATTTTATTTTATTTTATTTTATTTTATTTTGAAAACCTCGTGAACAGTGTTCATGAAACGGTGTTGACTGCGAACGGTCTGCTTGAGTCAGCGGTCGGGTGCACAGAGGTGCGCACCGCAACCCGACTGCGGCGCGTGCGCCTGGAGCCCGGTAGGTGTTGCGTCGTGTCGTGGCGCGCACTGGCATCGTGTCGTGGTCGTGAAACCCTCGGGTTGGCACTGTTCACGACCACAACAATGGGGATTTTCTCCACTCGGTTCAAAGCAGGGTAGAAACACGGCTAGTCAAGCCTCGGAATATCCCAATAATTTTACATGACTCTTAGCGAAGATAAAACAAGTAGGAAAAGATTCTGCCTCTTGGAGTTGTTGGGCTGCAAAGTCGGTCTTGCAACGTAGCCCTCGCCGCGTAAACATTACTTCTTGGCCGAGCCGAGCAGACCCAGTCGAATGCCGAAATCTAGAGAAAGATTGCCGATTCTCTCTAAATTTCAAACCCAACTACGCCACTTTTTGCTCTCTGACGTTTTCTTCTTGATTTGAAGAAGAAAACTATTCATTTTGTCTTTCCTCATTTACATTTCCAATAATTTCATCCATGTCCCTTTTATGCTTGATTTTGACAGCGCAATTTAAGTCATTCATCTCATCTGCACCACATTGTCATTGCAACCATTGTCACATGAGTACATGTAGTAGGTGACTTTTTTAGCATCCATGATCATGCAGAAGCGTTTGACGTAGGCACACAGTGCCTCGAAAACGATGGAAATTAAACGTCTCGGGTCGAAAAATTTGACTTGGTGGCTAGATTTCGCGAGACGATTCCAACGGTGAAGTTTGTTTAGTCATCCGATATCTAAAATTTTTTTGGATTTTTACCGAAATTACCATTTTACCCTTTTTCAGAAAATTAGAATTTTCCCGGGTTTTACAGATGAGGGGGTGGAACTTATGTTGGAAGTGCCCAGCACAGCTGGAGTGTACTATGTAGAAATATATTTGGAAGAAAAACCAGCACCCTTGAGGGCTGAAGCAATTGCTTTGCTAACAAAAGAGACATGATTCTCCTCAAATTGATAACAAGAAAGTACTAGTATATATATTTATGCCGTGGCTGATTTTCAGGGTTCTTATATGATGCCATGAATTATCGGTTCTATGAAGAACTGAAACTTTTCATTTTCTGATTAGATTTGGTGTCGAAGGAAGTGGGAGGGCTTAAACATGGACTGTCTGGTGAAAGTGTTTTAGAAAGTGGGAATGGAGGAACTGTTATTGGATGTTCCTTTGTGCAGATGTTGTTGTGAAGCTACCTCAATCCTAAGTGCTGGCAGAACCTTATTTTTCCAGAAAACTTCTTCGCATTTATAGATAGGGTAAGGAAGGAGTATCAAAAGGAAGTCTCAATCACTACATTCATAAAGTCCATGGTGAATCGCAGCAGTAGATGTGCTACTACTCTTATGCTTCCACACTGCTGCACTGAAGAAGCGTTGGAGTATGCTGCTAAGCAGTAAGTTCTTTAAAACGGTTTTCAGAAAACGATTAAAAATCTCAAAACAGGACAAGTTATCATCAAACTGTTTCTATGGATCACACATGTTTTTGAGTAAGAAAATAGTTTTTTGTTTCTAAAAACATATATAATTTTTCAACTGTCCTGCAGCAGGGATTTTTGTCTGCATGGTTATCTATCTAAAATACAGACGACTCCCAGTGGTAAAAAACTGGAAAAATCTTGAAGTATTGAGATTAAGGAGGGCCCATTATATAAAAGAAATCGTACAACAATCATGTCCATTACGTAATTTGCTCAGCCCAATGCTTCCACGATCTATGTTTGGGACATTGCCTTTTACACAATCGTCTCTTGTCTTCAAGATTAGCATTTGTTTCTAAAGGGAAGACCATTGAAGGAGAATCTATTGATGATACTGCAGCGCTGCAAAGAACGAGATTGTTGTGAGAACTGCGCCTATTTGATGAGAGTGATGGTGTGATATTGGAGCTTGCTTCATATTCCTTCATTCAATGCAAGGATCAACCGAGTATAGACAGCAGTGAGGACAGAAGTCCACATTGGTTTATACCAATGCGATGCAGACCATATATTGGTATCAAGACGTTTCCATTTGATTGGAATTTTATGAACTGAGTGATATATATATATATATATATATATATATATATACCTTTCTATCTTTGAATTATGTTGTGAAAACCATGATAAAAGAGTAATAATAATGAAAAAGATGGTCGACAGTTTACCTTTACTTCTCTCTAGCTCATCACTACCTATTGTATTTTCTTTAATTTCTAAAAATTTCCGAACATCATGGAGTGAAATATGTAAATTATTGTGAGAATGCCAAGAGGGAGGGTGAGGTTTAGGTTTGTTTCATTATGGCTTGATTTTCTCATTTCTCAAAATTGATATGTGAGACAAGCATCAATCCACCAATCCGGTTATCTTTGGAAGACAGCAACTTCAGAAAATGAAAATTGATGTAGAACAATTGTGATCTATGCGAATGATTTCTTGAAAATACTTAAAAAGCTTTGTCAGTTTGTTCCATGACCAATTGCTTTAGATTCGTATGAACTGAAATTTTTTGTAGTGTCCCAAATTAAAGATTTTGTGACACCATCCAGGGTTTGTTGACAACCGATCAACTGCCCAGACAGTCATGAAATGTGAGGCGGGAGTCTCCTTTTGTGGAGCTCATAATCTAACTTGTCCAAACATGATATCATGAGACATGTACACTTGAGTAAAAGCAACCATGGGGCCCACATCGGTACTCATAAAAATACACCAACTATGTACCATAGTTCAAGAGTTAATAAATCCTCTTAATTCAACATATATTAAAATTACAACATTCCTATACATGTTATACAAAATCGAATGCCCAAGCCTGACGAAACAACTACAACCTGAGCCTACAGCAGGTGTCACATACATCGCTCCTATACGTGGAAATGGTGATCCCTTGTGAGGGCAAAGTAGTGAGATAATTTCCTACATGGGTTACTCCCTAAGTCTTTGCATGTCAAACAATCACATTCAAGCGATTTCCTTGAACCTACTTTCGAATGTCACATGACCCGATCCCGTGTCAGAGTCTTCACGACTCCCTCACATATCCTAGAGTCGAATCGAGTAAAAATACGGTTTTCATAACAAAGCTTTTGTTCTTGAAAACTTACTACGGTGAAAATGTTGGACTACCTAAGGTGTTTGGATAACTCTCCCGAAGCAGTCATGGTCCTCATCAAAGTGATACGTTGGATGTCCCTCAGAACAATTCTTGAGTGAAATTCCTTTCACAAACATTTTCATTTTTGTTTCATTTCATGTCATGCACTCACCCTAACTCCCTAGGGTGCCCGGTGCATATATAGATACATGATGCGAATCCCGACACATTTATGCTAATATATTCACATCATATATTAACATAATTAAATCACATAAAACATGTTATGCGAATTCCGCGATCAATTACACGAGAATTAGCTCACATGGGCTAATTAACAAACACGAGCAATTCATTTTGAATCACTCAACCAAACACATTTTCACACCAAAAATTTACATGTCCCTATTCATGTGAACAGTAAAACCCTCAAGTTACTATTCACGACCACACAAATAGGAACTTTCTCCACTCGGTTCAAAGGTTTTGAGACCGAATTTACGGCTAAAACAAACCTCAGAACATTCCTAACCATTTACATGGCTCTTAACCAAAGATTAAACAGTGAAAAGATCTCTACCTCTTGGAGTTGTCGAACTCCACCAAATCGGTGTTACAACGTAGCCTTGTATGTAGAGCAGTTTTACTTCTTGCTCGTCGGCATTGTCAGATCGTAGAAAATCTAGAGAAGAATTGCTCTCTCTAAACTCAAAATGCCTTCTTTGCAGTTTCCTCTTCGACTCTTGCCCATTTTGTCTTCAAAATGGAGAAGACAATACTATTCACATTTTTGTCTTATTATCATTAAACTTTCATTTAATTCCCATCATGTCCCTTCTTCTAGATTTTTGACACTTGACACTATCTAGGCCATCCATTTCTATCATCTCTCTAATCTTGCAATATGTGTCACAAGAGTACATGTAATAGGTGACTTTTGTCACATCACATGTCTCGCATATTTCTGACTCGATACTCGATGCCTCGAAAAAAGACGAAATTTATTGTCTCGAATTTACTTGAAATTTGGCTGATGGTAGCTGGAATTCGTGAGACGATTCAACGGTGAAATCCATTTCATCATCAAGATCTAGAAAATTTTGGATTTTTACGAAATGACCATTTTACCCTTTTTTGAAAATTGGAATTTCGGGTCTTATAGATTTTAGTTGAGTTCATAAAATGTATTTAATGCGCTATTATTGAATTTATAAGCAAATGGAAAATTTTGTAATGCGAGACTAAATTTACTTTGAAAGAAATCCTACCCAGTTCGATTTCTGCAACAACTTAATTTGGTTGTCAGCTCCATATAACGACTTTGGGAAGCCAAACGTGGCCTTGGTGGCTTCAGGAGTACTTGGATCACCATGGAGGGGCTTTGAGAGAGAGCTCTTGTGATGATAATGGAACTCTGAGCAACTGGCAATTTGGATGTCATGAGTGTTTCGACTACTTGGTACTCCAAGAGAGGGTTCAAAGTGATAGTTATCTAGAATGTGAGACGTCTGGTTTCTCTAGTTGTGGCGTGGGTATCATTGTGGGCAATGATACGGTTACAAAAAAATTTGTGAAGTGATACTTAAGCTTAAGAGGTTCTCCCACTTATCAAGGCGGTCTTTTGGGTTGGATAGGCTTGGAACCCGCCACGGAGATTAAGCTTCACGTCTTGTGCATTGGTGATGTGAAGAGGTCGATCAGTGAAATTTTGAGATAGAACCTAATTATTCACAGACCGACTTGGTCTGAGTTGTCTGGGATAAAATTAATCATGATGATTGTGTTT